>CABEEJ010001568.1:0-19135 GCA_901482245.1 Timema douglasi
TTTTAGAAACTCACTGTAAAACATTGTGTATTTTCTTTTATTATATTATTATGCCCGTGCGAAGCCGGGTTGGGCTGCTAGTCATTGATAATGTAGCTGAAATGACTTCCGGAACAAATTTGATAAAAATATTAATATAAATACTTCGCCTCCCCACTTGAGATTTCATTGAAACATATCCTCACTGGTATTTATGAAAGTATGTTGTAATACCAGGCCGTTTGTAACCGGCCAGTTCACACCTACTGGAAAAAAAAATACCAGATACGTCTGACATTTTCTATGAGTGCCGACCGATGCGGAACCTAGCTGTTACCTCAGTGAACAACAAAAATAGAAATATTTTTTGAATCACCTTTAAAGTCGAATCAATCTCAAACAACTTTCCTTTGGAATGGATTTATCATTCGCGGTTGCCATACACGTATGTGCCTTATATACGCTACGCATTGTCAAGTGGACAAAGACATCCTATACAGAACTACCGAGAGCTATCCGAAAATAGAGAGAGCCTGTCTGAGACAGATTCAATCCGATAAAGGAGTCACTATGTCCCTTCCACCTTTCCCCTACCCACCAGCTAAAAACTTCTACACTTCTCCACTACACGCTATGGTGACTGATCCATTCCCTTCAAAATGGTCAAACGATGTCATCAGAACATGGAAGGTATCGTCGGAAACCTTAGAGACCTCCTTTCCCTTTTCTTCCCCCTTCCCTCTCTCTCTCTCTGTCACCCCCTATCCTTGACAAAGACAGCCTTATTCCCTGACTCTCATCATCAGCACTTCTTGACGACGTACGATGGGGTTTCGATGAGAACATCAACGAAAAGAAATCGATGCCGTCAGAAATTGCGTGTGAGCGTGTAACAAAACGTGAAGTTGTGCTCAAAAATATATAAAAAAGAACGCACGCTTTATTTTGACATCTTAAGTTGTAAATATTGACTCAAGAATTGGTTTTAAATTGCTAAATAATCAACCAGCAGGATAGTAGCTGTAATTAATTATCCAATTAGTAAATTAAATGATTATAATGAAGTTAGATATTGATTACATTTAAACTACAATAACATTTTATGTATTTTATTTTGTGTTCATCGATATAAAACGTCTTAATTTATATAATTTTATATTACACAACTTAATATATCTCTTTAAGAAAATTCATTACAGTTTACAAATTATGTTAAAGAACCAATTAAAACAATAATACCAATTTATAACGAGGAACCTAGATAATTAATGAATATTATGTGTATTTTTGTTTGTATTCCATATATAATATATTTGTTAACCTTAACTAATTTCTTCGTGGAAAACTATATAAAGAAATTCAACTCTTTTACCCTAATCTCACTTTAACTGGTGAATTAGATTCCTTCACATTATTACGTATGGTTTTTAACAACCTAATATACATGATTAAAATTAGGAGGGCAATTTATAGAAAGTTCCAGCAATCGTTTGTTTAAAGCTAGTTAGAAGATTAGTATTAAATTAGTAGCATTGGACATGTCTGCATTTCTGCAACCAATACCAGAAAGATGTAAGACACCCTCTGATGGGTACATACAATTTGTTTTAATATACTTTTTAATTATAAACACTTAATATTCAGGGCCAAATTTAAGGCTATCCCCAAGAGAAAATGACATAAGAACATGTGATCTGGGGGCACACTTTCTCCCTCCTTAATGCGATTCATATCTGGGCGATTAAATTCATTTTGAGGACAAAAATTTGAAAATAACTATATTTGGAGGTATGTAAGTTAAATTGTTTAAATACCTCTCTATCTTAGGTTACATGACTGTGTGTTCAAATCTAGAACATAGGAGAGAATCTACAAAAGCTAATGTTTTGAATAATGTGTTTTGGTGTAATAACTTATATTATAATTGCTTGTGTCTTGTACAAGCAATAATTTAACTTTTTATTTATTAAAGATTAAGAAGTGCTTTTATATTAGAGTCAGTAGACCACTTTTTGATTCTCGACTAACTGCACTAGAGACGAATCATTTAATAGTATGTTTTTAATGTATTATTTTCAACTTTTTTTACTTATATTATAGACATATCTTTGCGATATTATATTTTTACTTAGATTAAAGACATATCCTTGTGAGATTCTATTTTTACATAGATTATAGACATACCTTTGCGAGATTATAGTTTTAATTGACCATTTGGCATTTAATCTGTTCAGATGGTTGTACCACGATAAATATCTAATACGTGGAACCATTTTAGACATTGAGCTCAAAATGGGTATCTAAGAATATTTTTTATTATATTTAAGAATACGTATACAAATAATTCCAGGGTGGTTTATAAATAACTTGTCTTCGAAATTTTTATATTTACCTAAAAAAATTTGATAACTTTGTTTAAAATGTATATATAATATAGAACTCACGCCGTTACCTTAAGGGGTGGACAAGAAACTGTGTATTTAGCTCAAAAAACAACTCCGTACTATACTCATCCTCACTAACATTCTCCACGCTTACCTATCCATGCATACTTCCTTCGCTTCAACAACATTCATACACCGAGTCATGTGTGCTCTTTTATTCTTAAAAGTCATTATATTTCTATTTTTCACACATTCATCTACAGTAGTTATCCACGTCTTACATAGCTTACCCATTTATTTGATCCATAAAATCCACCTTCATATATTTGATTCTATACTCGATTCACACTTACCCTTTCAACATTCCTAAGCCAACGTAAGACACTTATTTTACAGTGACTTAATGGCCTCCCTTTCAAAGTGCACTCCTCTAGCACCCATTCATAACTGACTCTGTCCAGACGAGTTTTTTCCAAATATATTTCTTAGATATATTATTCCAGCAGCATTTATCTAGTTGTATTTCTCCTGATAAACCTATGCGTCACACAAATAAAATAATATGGACGCTAGCAAACTTTTATATCATTATCTCTCTCGATACTACTTCATTCATTACAAATTTACACATACATCTTACTGCTCTCCTATATGCATTTTTAATTCTATTTATTTCAACATTTTTACATTAATTTTTACATAGCACACTGCCCAGATACACAACGTTCATTTTTTATACCAGTTTGCAATATATACTGAGCTGACAATCGTTTTCACTTCCTTTCTTATCAAAAACTATCACCCTAGTTTTGGGTACATTTTTACGAAGGTCCATTGTATTTGTTGCTACATTCAATCAATTTAATGCATTCTGAACGTCATTTTCACTCTCAACAATTAATACGTCATCATTTGCATACAACAGCACACTCAAATACACGTTGTCCATTTGTAAACCAACCGTAGGTAAATATAATCAAATTAAAAAATATACTCTGTGTAAAAATGGGTAAGAGGATTAAAGGGGTTAGATGGTCAACAAGGGCTGGAAATAAAAACGTGCAGCATTATTTAAGTGGGTTTAAAAAGGTAACAATTGAAAAATAGATAAAATGTGGAAAAGGGATTAAAAGTGTAGAAAGTTTTAAAAGGCAAAAAGGGTAAAATTAGCAAAATTTTTTCAAGGTTAAAAAAGTCTTAAAGGGCAAAAAGATTTAAAATAGCAAGAATGGTTCAAGGGCAAAAAGTGTAACAAGATAATAAAGAGCAAATAGTGTAAAAAAACTAAAAAAAAGTGCAAAAGGGCTAAAAAATATAGTTAGAAATTGAATAAATAGTTCTAATTCATTGATTGTATTCACTTTGTAACTTTTTAGGTCTTTTCTACTACTAACACTTTTTTAGTGTGTCTATGCTTTTAATACTATTAACGCTGCTTACCGTTTGTTTTACCGTTTGAAATGTTATTAGGACTATTTTTACCTCTTTATTATTATCCTACTATTTTTACCATATGCTATTTCTAGGGGGCAAGCAGGAAACTTCATGCTAATTAGATTAATAAAGACTAAGTAAAATAAAAAATAATTATGAAAGCTAAACCAATGTGTTGAGAAGCGATACATAAATGCTAAGAAGATCTGGGCCATTTATTAATAACAAACAATACTTTCACTACAGCTCCTCTAAAAATTTTGAACAGATTGTAAACGTTAAAGTCTTAATTTTTTCGTCAAACCATGAAAATTTGCAAATATAAATAATAATTTAAAGAATTATATTTAGGAAAATGTTAACCGACCATTTATGTTTTCAAAAAATTTGTAGTGTATAAAAAGCCATAAACTTCTTCCGGAAGCAATTTTCAGAATTTTAATAAGTTGTTTAAAATACGCACGACGCACTTCGGGACGAAAAGATTAAGACTTTAACGGTTCAAATCAGTTCAGAAATATAGGAGGAATTGTGGTGACAAGCTTCTATCAGTAGAGGTTCAGTAATATAGATTGGCTCTTTGAGTAACCTAGCTAAGGAACAGTGATACACAGTGAAAGTGGTCTGCCAAAGTTACCTGCAGCCACTACCTGAAAGATGCATGGCGCCCTCTGATGACCGATGGCGTTGCTTCCCCAGCACGCCAGGGTACCGTAGTCCAGGTCAGACATGGGGGTGTAGTTAAGGCGGGAAACTACCCCTGCGTTCGTGTACCTAGCCGGCGGAACCTCAGATTGGTCACCAGAGTTGTTGAACGTCCAGTGGAAGGTTACCAAAGGGGGGTTGGCGTCAACTTCACACCTTAGCATTACAGTCTCTTGCTTCAGAGCCCCCAGAAGTTCTTCTCTGTCATCCTTGCACGTCGGGACGACTGAAAAAATGATTTGAGACAATGGATTACCTTTTCACATGTTAACGTAACATTAATTTTAGGATTTACAGGAGCTTATCAAGATGATTTCTACAAGCTGGGACGACTACAACACGAATACAAGACAGTTGATTAATACATCATATTTTGGTGTCAGACACCAGAGCATGTTCAAGTGAGAGGAGAGGAATTGTAATAGGAAGGAGGAAGATGGAGGAATTTTCCTAAAGTGATTCGGCAACATGCTGAAAACAGTTGATGATGAATACTACCACAAGAATTCCAGAAAATAGATTACATCCTCACACATTCATATGATGATCGACAGTTACAGGATTGCTTTTCTTTATCATCCAATCGAGTCTGAACTGAAAATATGAATAAAACCAGATACAAAATATCACATCAATTATGAATATCCATCTGTGAAAGATCATAGGTAGCGTAGTTACTAATATTTCAAAGTAGCTCTTTGACATAAACAATGTTTATCTATAAACCTTGGAGCAAAAATTGGAATATCTATTCATATAGTTTGTATTTTGTTCTATGGCAAGTTATAAAAAGTCATGTATGGTAAATACACGATACCAAGTGTGAGTATCTCAGTTACCAAAACGATAAGTATTCATATTTACAGTCATTTAATCTGAAACTTTCTCTTTTAATCGATCTTTTGAATATAGATTAGATAATAAGCGTTGGATTATAGTAAAACTGTGTTAATGGTGACAGCCGAAACGGAATAATATCCCTGTATTTTCTCAAATATCTTTCAAAATTTGTTATTGCGCTGGTCTAACGAATAACATTTTAGACTTCAACAAGAGGTGTCATGGAATATCCAACCGAACGCCATTTTATATTTCCACAAGAAGTGTCATGGAATATTCAATTAGCACGTCATTATTCCCCTCGATATCAATTACAGCTATGTGGTCTCTTGAAAGATATTATGAAATAGGAATGGTGGTTCTCACACTATTCGCAAATGTGGATGAATGTTTAGGCCAAATATTCATCAGCATGTTCTCCTATATTATTGTCATAAAACCTATGTGAATATCATTCTTTTGTGGACCTCAATAACTTCTCGAGAATGTCCACCCCAAATAATCCACCAAAACATTCACTTTGGCGTTATTCGATATCCAATGCATAATAGTCAACGCAAGTGGTGATATCGTTACTGTTAATCAGACATTTATTATGCTATCCAGTGTATTGTTATTGCACCGTAAAAAAAATTATATCAAGAAACTCCTCACAATAGCCACACAATAATTCAACCAGTGGCGTAATAAGAGAGGATAACGTGGGAGAAGCTCCGCACCATATAACATCTGTCAAGAGGTGTCATAGAGATATCATTTTGTAAAAAAAGTCTATAATACTATACTAAGCAAATTAACTTAGACAAAGTAATAACTCACTATTTTTCAAAAACTATACCTTTATATCACTATATGCCTTTATACACACTGATAAATACCTGTATTAGTAAGAAGTATGCCTTTTTAGCAGAAATGACCTCTTGAATTCGTTTTAACATTGCCTCCACTAATTTTGTACACATATTTTTGACTTCTAGTCGTGGAACCACACTTTTATATCATTCTTTATCATGAGTTCTTGGTTTGTATAGTCCCTTTTACCTAAACGTCTCTCCAAAATATTCCCCAAGTTTTCTATTGGATTTAAGTCTGGTGAACTTCCAGGCCAATCAAGCAAATTATTTTTATTTTACATCACAAAAGTATTGACCAATTTTGAATTGTGACGTGGGGCCAAGTCATGGGGAAATTTCCCGTCAAAAGTTTGCAAGAATGGAACAATCTGACGTTGTAATATTTATATATACTTGGATGAATTCATAATATATTGAACAGGAACTAAGCTTCAAGTGCCATTTATTGTAAAAAAATATATATATCTGTTTGAGAGGGTGTTTTACAGTTTGTTGGACATGCTAATTTCTTAAGGGTTCACAGTCGCTTTGTATAACTCCGTTTTCTTCGTAACCCTGAATAAAAAAGAATTAGTTTCGTCACTGAAGACTACATTTTTACCGTTGTCAACAGTCCATGATTGATATTTTTTTGGCCTATGCTAAAAGTTTTATCTCCATTTTTGCACTCAAATATTGTTTTTCCGTTGGTCTTAATGCCTTCCGGTCATCTTACAGAAGCCTACGGTGTACAGTTGAATCACTAACATCAAAACCACTATCCAATAACTCTTTTGAAGGTCTTTGCTTGATTTTATTGGATTCATTTTATTATTTATGATTAGAATATTATCAGTTCGTGGAGTTGTTTTTAGTTTTCTTCCACATTTACCTCTCCTTTTTGGAGATGATGATCCAGATAAATTGTATCTCGCAAGAATTCTTGATAAACTTGATTTATCTACACCAACTGCAGAAGCGATATCTCTCAATGTCATAAAAGTGTGATTCTTAGGAGAAATTATTTTTGCACGCTTCCTTGGAGTAATATCCATATTTAAATACAAGAAAGCAACACGTATCTCACAGAGATCAAAAACTAACATCCACCTGTCACACACAAAAGCTTACAACTTAATCTGAAGTGACTTGATCCAGTTTAAAACCAGTCAAACCACATTATTATGGTCAAGTTCTAACAGTCACACCACCCCAAGGCAAATAAAACTGGTTTTTGCCGGTTTAAATCATCAACTGGCAAATAACATTACAATTCCGAGATAAATAGTTTGTCCCAATTATTTTGCGCAGTATAGTATTTCAAAAAATTATTATTCCTATTACTTCGATAACTATTGAAATCCTAATGTTATTAATTATTATTATATTGTGATTGTAAATTTATCACTTGAAATCATTAAAATGGAATTAAGGATCATATGTGAAAGGCACGCCATATTTATTCCCTCTAGTATCAACAGACTGCAACTCAAGATTTTCAAGCTCTCCAGAAAGAACAGCAGTAATCGCAACGCGCACGCGCATAAAAAAATATGGCGACAACAAACACAAAGAAGGCGGGATTTATTTAGTAGTTCCCTCCTTTACATGAATTTTGTTATGTTAGAAGTCCATTGCTTCAGATACCTTTAGCTATGATAGAAGTTCACTGCTTTAACTGCCATAATTGGTTTTGAAGACTTATAAAAAGCTTAATATGTGCATAAGTAAAAATAAGAATTTTCTTATTAGGATTTGGTTTATACATCGAACACGGGGTGCCCAAAAACGAGACCCACCCTCGACATAAAATTCCTTTGCTGCGCCACAGAATACAATAAGTAGGCCTACAGCAGCCGATGTGTAAATACTCACTAAAAAGTGAAAGATTTAGACCCTTAGAGCAGCGAGAAGACGGAGCACTTTAAGTGGTTTTATTATTCCTATCCTCACTATAATTTGAATTCAATTTATCTGAACAAACCGTATCATTTTCTTTCCTCTTATTAATAATGTTACTAAAATTCCACAAATACAGCACAGTTAGTGTTAACGTAAGTAAATATAAATACATGCACTTATAATAATACTATCCTAAGGACACAATAAGAGAAAATATATAATTCAAAAACACCAACAAATAAAATATCCTTTAAAATGAACGTGTTCAGTAATAAACCAAGGCCTATTGGATCATTTAAGAATATGACCATCACCATAAGCCAACTCTGCCATTAGCCTAGTTGTCACCAAACGGAAAATTTATCAAAGAAAGCGATTTATTTTTCATTTAGTTGATGGAACAGGAGGAAAACAAGACCAATAAAGAAATAAACCTCTTTTTCTCTTGTCATTTTTTAGCATTTTATGGATTTACCATTTGTCTGAGACCTTCAACGAAACAGTGTCATACACAGGGAGGTTTTGTCAATAAAAATAATGATTACGTAATAATTCCAAGAACATTTAATTTGAGCTATTTTTTCATGTTCTAAGTAAGGAATAAAGATCCTTCTATCTTTATTTATAATTACGCCATAAGGGGACGCCATCGTCATAAAATATACTGGAATAAGGGTAAACAAGAGGGCTTAGTGAAATATTTTATACGAACTAAGTTAAGGTCCCGTGTTGGATTCCCTGTGTATGGTTGTAATTATAAGTTAAATAATTACTATCCTAGTATATGTGCTAATACTGGTAATAATTTAAATGCCATTAATTAGCCATATTTAAAAGGATATAATAATATAGTTGTGCTGTATTTTATGCTTGAAACGTATAAATCGTTTTTTTTCTTTTTATACTATCAACCGTTGTGGCTACACGTATTTGAATTAATTTAAGTAGGAAGGTAAATATAAGAAATAATTTTAAGGAAATGTATCCTAATTTCCTTAGAGAAACCCAACCTTTTTTTCACTGGAAAACTAGTTTAAGTAAACATTGTATATTTTCCCTATGCTTACAGATTCTGGCTTTACATTATTATTAACGTATATTATTATAATTACGTTTATCTACAAATGTTACTAATTGCAAAATGTAAGGAGTAAGTATGAGGAGGGTAGTTTTAAAGGAATTGAATTTGCAGCATCGTAGAAAGGTATAATAAAACCACCGCCTCGTACACACAGTATATATTAAGATCCCAATCTCCCAGAAACCAGAAATAGAGCAAATGGCGAGCAAAAGGCTTTTGACATCTTGATCATTAGTCAAGATACTTTTAATTAATATATGCGCACTTAAATGCAGTTTAAAGTGTGACTGTCTTGAACTTACCTGTATCATCAACCTTGGGATGGTCACACTCGTATTAAACTTGATTATATTCAACTGTGAGGTCCGGTTCCATATCCCGGTAGTTTGTAGTGAGTTATGTTTTAACTAATATGTTTTCCACTTTATCTCCACGCAAAAGTTTGTATATTTACTTCTAAATTTATCTTCCTCATCCCGATTCCGTTAGCGTAATGAACGAAGACAGATACCTTGATTGGAAACTAAGAACTATTGGAAAAAAAAAATTTGACCACGGTAATATTAAATCATAAACTCTTGAGTCTAAAGGTATATGAACACTTTTGCTAAGAGTGGCCGACCCAAATTGTTTAATTTGACCCAATAGAGGTTGGCGAGGCTTTCAGTTACGTTTTTAAAATGCGATGGGTGGCATTTGTTGTGATTAAGATACATTTAGTTCATTTAACAGTTAGCTCAAAATCAGTATGAAATTGTATTTTTAAATGATTAAAATTTCACTAAACATCTGTGTGAACGAATTCTTCACTATTAGTTTAAAATGGAATTTTGTTGTTCAATAGCCAACAGTTATTTTAACAATTACGTTTTATGAATTCTACACTTAATATTAATCTAAGACGTTTAATAAGATAGGTTCTTATAGATATTAACAATATGTAGCTCTATGAATTCTCTCTATACAGATTGTTTCATTCACAGGTCCCAATTTTAAATATTTATATCGCTTAACTTAGTAATTAAATAGTAACGTAAATGAGCGTAAGTAAGGGGTTAATTGTGGGATAATGATTTACTATGATGAAATGTGCTGAATGAGTCCCCTTCCTTTTTGATACTCGTTTCACCATGTTTTCTGATACCCGCCTCAACACATTCCTACTTAGATAACATATTGTTTATTTCGGTCGTGATGATTTGTCCTACATCCTAAATGGTTTGTAGTTTGTTTATGTAGATTATCCCCTTAATGTGTTCACAGAAGAAGTAATCCACTGACGCCAAGTCCGGTGACATGGAGTGCCACATGTTTTTTGGAGACAGCATGGCCAACGAAGGAGCTGTTGATGAGCTTCATGTACTCATTGGAGGTCTGGGATATGGCACCATCCTGCTGGAATAACCCTTAATTAAGATCGAGGTCATCTAGTTTCTCCACAAAGATCATGAACATGTGCATCAGTGTTCACTGTGACTTCAAAGAATATTGGTCCAATGGCTCTCAGACAAATGTGCAAACCACATACCGGCCTTTTGAGAACGAAGTGATGTCTCGTGGAATCTAGAAGGGTTTTATGTCATCCAAAATATCTTGTCTCGGGCATTTGCATATCCTGAGAGTTGTATCGTTTAGTCATGTTATCATTAATATTCCTGGCTTTCTTTCAATGAAGTTTAGGAACTACTTGCAATAACGTACACGATTAATGGGGTCGACTCCATCAACTGGTGTAAATCTGTTACTATGTAAGGCCTGATTTTTCATGCTTAGCTGCTCTTTGGCACATTGTCACAGAGAAGATGGTCTCCTGTTACATTCGGTGCAGTAATTTACAGGGGATAGAAGCCACTGCTCAAGAAAATATTTTGCATACAGTGGAACATTTTACAGTGGAGTGTGCGTCTTTTAGCCATTTCTCCCTCAATAATGGGCCTTTTTCTTCTATATTTGGCATGAGATTCAGAATTGTTTTACAGTCAGGACCATCATGAACACCGCACTCACGTAGTAAGCCTTTTGATTGACACTAACGTAATTGCTAAGATAGTAGTTCTTCACGACAGACACGCGCTGCTGCACTGTATATGACATAATATAGAATACTGATGAATTAAAGCCTGAACAGCCTCTAAAGGCAAAACTAACGCTTATGAATATATAAAATAAACTATATTTTGCGTGCCATTTGAGCGCAATTGAAATGTAGAAACCTCCATGGCCAAAAAAATTATAACAAATTAAAATGTGGCACTTACCACTGAAACATCCTGTATTTTTAAACAATATTTAAATATCTACTTTTTTCTTGTTTTCATATTTTTAATGAATATCAAAGCTCACAAAATTGTGTAAAAATCATCCTTTCATCTTTTTTTAAATATCATTAGCTCTTCTTTGATGATAAATAGAAGATTCATCAAGTGTTTCTCTGTTGAAAAGACTCCCCAAAGAAAAAAAACTCACTAAGTTTGAGAAGGTTTTAGCCCACTCCAGATACAAAGGATGCACCATAAGCCGTTTTTGTTTTTGTTTCCTAGTTTTAATATTGTATTGGTATCAATGGTATTATATGACAACATTAATTACTTTTGGGTCTAAGAATTTTTTTAAAGTGTGTCATGAATAATATATATATATATATATTATTTACGTTAATATGGCAGTGATAAGAATGTTGGGATTTATAAGACTTGTACCCTCATTAGTGTGGTAGAAAAATTGTGAAACTAATTAAGAAAATCAATATCACACATAGTACATCTAATCAGAATTTATGCTGAGCTCTGAAATGAGTATTTGGTTGGATTTCTTACACACACACACCCATCGTAATTTAGCATAAGTAATGGTTAAAATAATTTCAACTCTATTTTTTTTATAAAGAAAGAATTTAAAAAGATTCAAAATCATATGAGAAAATAAATACAAAAGAGGAAGATCTAGTGCTCTTAAATAACGCCCTAAGACTATTAAAATTATGAATATACAAAAAAGAAATAAACGAGAACAAGCTTTGCCAACTAGCAACAAATTTTAATGAGCGCGTTAGAGGCCAATTTTTATTTATTTTATGCGCCTGTTGCGGGAAGGAGGCCTTACGGAGTTCTTTGTGTTTGGGTGAAACTGTTTGATTTATTAAGTTGGCAAAGAACGTTCAAATATACCTCGCAGGAAACCACAATAAGTGAACAGAAAGTGTGGTTAGGTTTCGAAAAGTGTTGGAAGGGTGGGAAACATCATGCTCTATGGAAACAAAAGAATAAAACTACTTAGAACTAGAAAGGTAATTTGAACGTTCAACATACAAAGACATAAAAAAAAAACTAACAGCAATTTGAAATGAAAATAATATGCATTGCTTATAATATATATACATGAAAATTTCACATAAGAAAAAAAGAATGTTACTTTAAAGTGAACGAACTATAATTATAGATCTAGAATAAATGAACACGTAATAAAAATTACAATGAAAAGAGAAAAAGAATAAATGGACTTCAGCGCGTGAAATTACATTAACCTAATGAGAATAAGAAAGTAAAATTAGAGAAAAGAGAAGTAAAAGGGAGGTTACCTTGACTCGAGGAAGTGAGAAATAACCTTTAAAGAGAATGAAGCGTTAAATGAATCAGGTGAAGAGTAAGGTTGAGTTTTAAAGAAAAAGACAGAAATTTTGACTCTTTCCATTAAACCTTTGGGTTCAACTTAAATTTGTATTTTTATAGAATATAAGTGTATTTACCTATTGTATAGATTTTTTTAAATCAAAGAGAATTGTTAATAAAATATAATTTTGGAATAAACAAGCAAAAAAATATAAACATAAGCAAATTAATTTTGGAATTCATTTAATATTATCTATTAAAAGCTATCCTTTGTTTTAACATAATATGTTTAATTATATATATATATATATACTTTAATAAAATCAAAGTAATGGTGAGGGGGCCCCCATATGTAAGATATACATTAGTAAATTATAATTTAGAGTGATTATACTTACATGGCGATATGAAGTGAGAATAAACGTTCATCATAAAATATTATACCCTGTGTTAACCTGTGTAGGAAACAAACCCTCATCACTAGAGACCCTATAATACAATATTGACGGTTAATCCATATTCTCAACAATTTGAGATAAACGGGATAGATATTATGTAACACAGTATTGAAGTTCTTCTCCTTCAAAATTAAATTGCGTAATTTAAGCTTTATAAATTTCTAGATTTTGCAAGTCCATAATTTTAAACACAAACCAATAAATAAAAGCACATTCTGCTTTTTATATATATGATATATATTATTTGAAAAACTATTGATGGTGTAATAGAGCCTTTTTAATGGTAATTTAAATAGTTGAGAAAATGTTCTGTACTAACTTAAATTGTAATCGTAGGGAACGCTAGTTAATATATGTAGTTAAGGTTTTAATAATAGTAAAAAAAAAGCATTTTTGGATTAATTCATAAGGTCTTGCGATTGGTTTTCTGCTGCTCTATACTTTGGCCTATCCTGGGCTAAATTTCTTACATCTTTGTACCTTCTTCTGCCAGCATCGTCTGCTATATATTTTATTTTCTCCATTCTTGGTCTCCCTTTTGAATTTATATTTTTCACGTCTTATTCTCTGTCAAACTATCATGACTCAGTATATGTCCTAACATATTGTCTTCACTGCTGTATAACTCTCCAAAGTGTACATTCTTCATTTATTTTTCCATGCATGTATTTGATATAACCTCCATTAATGGTTTATATATATTTTTCTCTAATTTATTTGAGGTATTTAACGTGTGAGCTCTTTGAACCGACTAATTAAATCAGCACACGAATTATAAACTAACTTTCTAGAATGGACACAACAAACAGTCACCTGCCGTTAATTAATCATTATGAAAGGGGAAAACAGAATTTCTCCAAATATACATTTTTCTTCCACACCGGGAATCGAACCTTGGAGCCTTATCTCAGTAGAGAGATACAATACCAACTTAGCTAAGGTGTCGAAACTTTTTATATTAAATTAACGAATTAACGAATTGTTTGCTTTGTGTTATATATATAATATTTAATTCTCTGATATTATTCTTGAGAATTTAAGAAATAGATAAAGAATTTGTATGATCATTAAAAAAGTTTATGTTCAGATTAAATTATGCCCATATTATAATTAATATAGAATCTCTGTTACACTATGGGCATAGAATTATACTAAACGTATTTGCTGAGGCCATGTTTTTCTGTTTTTTTTTAATATATATTTTTTCAAAGAAAATAAAACAATATTATTACAGATCACTTGCCGTCCCCTACTATCTCATAATAAAAAAAAGCAAAAATTAAATACAATGGTGAGAGAGAAAAACGAGTATTTAAATTTTGCATTAAGAGCCAATATTCTGTTTAAAACAGGAAAGCACCATTACTTACACGGAATGACACCTAAACCATAAAAATCATAGGTCAGTGCTTCCCTTTGCCCCACCCCCCTCAAACCTCGTGACTGAACCACAGTTACCTTGTTTGAAAACCGAACCAAAAGAGAGGTAGATTCGAAATAAAATACGTAAAATTTTATCTATTATTTTAAGAATATGAAATGAAACTCTCGCTTCACCTAGAAGATAAACATTGGTTATATCCTAGCAAAACAATGAAATTCAATAATAATAACAATGAGTTAACGGACCACCTTGAGAATAGAAGCATCAGGTTCTGTCGTTCATTTGAAGAAGGTGCGATTGGATCACCCCCCGATAGCACAGAACAATCGATTGCTGGGAGCTATTTGCCCTGGCGGTTCTAAAGGGGGTTGAGGAGAAAAAACTGATTAAAAAACTTTTTGTTAAAGTGCCTAGGTTAATATACCTGCTATTCACGACTTTAATAATAATCTCTGATCAGAATAACATGTTTGAAAATAAAGAATTTTACCAAAAAAAATTGCTCTATAGAAAATATTTTTTATAGAAGGGAAAGAGACTTCACTTGTTATTATTGAATTGTTTGACTTCTTAAGGGTATTTTTCAAGGTCAGCTTTGTTCGTGTAATGAAACCTGTTTTTTTAGCGGCGTTTTATTACACACATAAAAAACTTATTTTTCCTGAAACCTATTTTATATAACAACAATTTATGAAATAATACTTAACACCCACATCCTACTACCCATTCGGATTATCCGCTTAATTACTAATTTAACTGATGGGTTAGGAATTGGGAAGGATTAATATAGATGAAGTGAACCCGCATTTTACGTGGAGAGAGAGAGAGTGGAAAACCGTTTAGTGAAAACAACCATCAGTTCTCCTGAACGAGATTCGAACCTTGATATCCCCATTCTCAGCAGCTTAGCATAGGACAAATTTATCGCGTTAGTCAGATACAATGGCGGGTATTAATTTATGAAGCTATCATTTTTAACTCGTATTTTAATAGCACTTTTTGTTTAATAATTATTTTACCGCATAAAGCTATTCTTTATTTCATTAAATAATTTACTATTTATAGAACTACTTCAATAAATGTGAAAAAGATTTACATTGACATCAATAAGCTTTTAATGTAATTAAACGTTCTTGATTAAAACATTTTTAGAGAAAATAAAATTTAAAAAATATCTTAAAATTTAATAAAATTTCAAACAAAGGTTTTTCTGTGTCTAGGGTAAAATTCCGCTAGCATAATTATAGGTGTTTATTAAAAAAAAGTTTACATTAAAATAACCTTGAACACGTCCTCAAAATGAAAAAAATAGCTAGTGCTATTCTTTTTCACTATTAAAAACAAAAACATTTTGCACCAATAGTTTTTTTTATAAAATGCTTCGCTTTAGGAATATTCGGGTGTCTCGACTTAAATACCTCACCCGCTATTTATCATATATTTATATACTTCAACACCATATCATACTGTCCATTTGAGTTGTACGCCTACACCTGCTAGTGAGCTAGAAATTATTAAGTTTGAATTTAGAGTGAGTTTACTCTATTTTTTTTCGAAGGAGAGTAGACAACAAGTTAGGAAAAACCACCCTCACTTCCATCAATCTGGACTTGAACCCACTATTTCCTCGTCATCGATAGATCAGTATATTGTGATTGTGATGCCTTTAACCATGCCACCCGCCTCGGTTGCGTAGTTGGCTAACGCGCTAGTCATGTTGAGCTCGACTGCTGAGGACGGGGAGATCGAGGTTCGAATCTCAGTTGGGTGAACTGGGGGTGGTTTTTCCTAAATGGTTTTCCACTCTCCCTCCATGCAAATGCGGGTTCACTTCCTCTAATTCAACCTTCCCAGTTCCTAATCTATTAGAGTAATTGGTACTTAAAGCGTATAGCCCGAACGGGTAGTAAGACGCGGTGCTAAATATTATTATATTTAACCATGCCATCACAAAAAACGGGTGATTTGTTTATTATGACTGCCACGTTATTTATCTTTTTCCTTATAATTGTGATTGTAAATTGTCCCTGGTAATTTTACATCATGTTTCTTACTCTTTTATAGATTTTTTTGCTCTCTCCCCATTTTTTTTTATCCCCACATCTTGCTCCGATTTGGGTTGTACGCTAATGCATTAATAACGGTTATGCGTTAGGAATGAGTAAGTTTGAATTTTTGGAAAGGAATGGGAAAGCATTTAGTAAAAACCATCTTGAGTTCACGCAACCAGGATCGAGCAACGATATCGATTTAATCAGCAATCTAGTCTATTGTGAGAGAAGCGCCTTAGACCATACGGCTGCCGATGTGCTCCCCACCAGTTATTGCTTAACCAATTATTCTATAGCAAAGAATTATAAAGCATTATTTCATAAGTCCCGGTGATAATAAACTCAATAACATTGTAAAATAGAATGATTTTGTGGTTGAAATGAATAACGAATATGTAACAAAGAAAGTGTATTGAATCTTTTTAATGTACTGTAGGATAAAATAAATTAATATACGATCAGTGTTGGGTTCTTGGAAACGCACAAATAAATATCTGGTTAATACTTTTTATGATTAAATGTCCCACATTTTCTTGACCAATGAGATAATCTTTATTTTTATTAGATTAAATGATAGAAAATAAAACTATTTTAATAGAAGTAATTTGTCACAACCCACATTATAATTGTTTTCTTTTAAAATATATTACTTTAGATAAAGTACTAGAAACCATTTATTTGCGATTTTGACGTGGTTAGTGTATTCATTTTCCTTATTCAACATATACAATAGCAGATGTAGAGGTTTTATTTAAACGCTTCGATTGAGCTTGTCAAATAAACCGAGTAACGATCCTATAAATTTGAATCACAAAGATAAAACTACGAAGCATACTTCTCTAATTTTGTAAGGTTGACTTACAATCACAATTATCTACAATTTTTACTATCTCGTTAACCCTAGAACATTGAAATTTCTATGGATGTTGAGGGTTCATGATTCCCTGAAACATACTTTTTTTTTTGTCGCAATCTCATAATATGTCTGTTTTTGTGTATATGTCTCAATGGGTTTGGTCATCGGCATGGAAATTAAACTATTTTAGAGGCCAAGACAGAACTTGTTTTATAAGGCTTTCATAGGTTACCCCAAAGGTAACTCTAAAACTAAGGGTAGCTTACTTATGGGAGGGGAAAAAATACTTAATCGGCTTTACCAATTTTGTGCGAAATTCATAAATAAGCAAGTATAGCACTAAAAATAAAATAGTGTATCTTATTTTACAAGAAAACTGTTTTTATAAAAGAGGATATTTCTAATTTTGATCGTATCTCTTCAACTTTATAGGATGATAAATAATTTAACTTATTATTGGAGAGGTTCAGGAATAAAAAACTTTTAATTGTAATTGGGGTATTATTTTATAAATCTATAATTTATTAGAAGTAAACAAATATATATTTTTAATTGAGTTCTAGAAAACCGTGAATTGAAAATTTACAGTATTGATATTCTATATAGATTTGAAATGTGATGCTGGAGAAGACTTGAGAAGATATGGTGGACAAAAAGGGCGATAAATGAAGAAATTATAGGAAAAGAAATGAGTAGAGTATCATTTTGGATGTGATTCTTCGGTACAAATAAAACTGGATCGGACTAATCCTTAGATAGAACTGTCAACAACACGACGTCATTGAAGGCAAGGTTGAGGGAAAGGGGAGCTCAGGAAGAAGAAAGAACCAAATATTATATGTTTTGAGGAAATAAGAAGATTCTTGGAGCTCAATGAGGAGGCATAGGACAGGAAGCATTGGCGGTCTAAGTTCATTGACAAAAGGAATGGACCTATCGTAAGACAGAACACCTAATATTAAAAATGTATAAATAGTAGAAAATTATTTTTATTTAATAACTACAAAATAAGAAGCCGTGCCCTTTATCTGTTTGTGTGTATGAGTGTATCTTGGCATAGAACCCAAACCATTTCACTGATAGAACTGAAACATGGTATATAGATACCCTCAAGGGATATTTGTAATTAGATATCCAACCTTAGAACTAAGTGTAGTTTACTGCAAAAATAAATGAGAAAAGATCATTCGTCTCCATATACATTTCAACGATTTTTTGTTAAATTTGGAATCTTGTAGTTGTTTAACATTATAACAAAATAGAGACTTTAATTTTTCGATGAAAATTACTTAAATATTATATCATATATAAGCTCTGATTTCCAATTTTGATTAAATTTACATAGCTATTTTCTTTCATACATGATGTTAATATGAAATAAACATTTCGTTTCCAAACTTACATTAGAACGCCACCTATCCCTATTAGAGCAAATTCCATCCAGTCCCACTCATTATTATTATTATTATTATTAGCACCGCGTCTTACTACTCGTTCGGGTTGTACGCACTTACGCTAATGTGTAATGGTAGGGTGATTGTGAGATGAAATGGAGGACCTACAGTTTAACGTGGAATCCGAACCACGGTGGAGGCCTGGCATTCCCCACATTCACAAGAT
>CABEEJ010001568.1:19185-74899 GCA_901482245.1 Timema douglasi
ATTACCAAACCCTTCCTTCACCTCTGACAAGACATCTTGTGAATGTGAGGAATGCCAGCTCTCCACCGTGGTTCGGATTCCACGTTAAACTGTAGGTCCTTCATTTCATCTCACAATCTCCCTACCATTGCACATTAGCGTAAGTGCGTATAGCCCGAACGGGTAGTAAGAAGCGGTGCTAATAATAATAATAATAATATATCTAGACCAATGAAGAACACCCTATTTTTAGTTATATTTGTCCAGTCCACATAATTACACCCTTTCCCTATATTATGCGAGCTACATCCAGTCCTAATCATTGCACCCTATGATATTATTGCAAAAATTTGAGATTTGAAATAACCTATTATTTTCAAGTTGTAGTAATATTTAAAGTTAAAATCCCTTATTTGGAAAATATTTTATAAAAACTAATAGTTTCTGAGCTATAAGCGAATATGTATATATTAATTAACATTAATAGAGCTTTTATACAGTTTAAATTTAGTAATATGTATGCTCTTTTGTGGAAAGATATGTTCTTCTGTTCTCAATGTTTGGTAAAAGTGTTTCTTTTTTCAATTATGTGCTTTGGCAGAGTGTTTCTGCAGTTTTATATATTATTTGATTTTTAAAATATTATGAGATTTTGTTAATATCTCTTTATTAGGATAAAAAAATAATCTGTAGCGTGGATCGTACAATTTTTTTCATCGTTTGTCTTTAATACCGTATATTATTTTATTAATGCTATTTAGTGAAATATTTTATCTTTTATCCATTATTTTTATGCTATCATGCATATTATTTGGTTCAAAACTTCTCAAAGTTATAAGAAATATTTCAATTTTTAGTAAAATAGCGCGAGAGTATGTGTGGGGTACACATTAATACTTATTTGTTGTCAAGTCAAAAGTAAAAATAAATTTTGAGACCCCATTTGTGCATGGTATTTATTAAAAGATCTTTTAATCTTTCTACTACCCGTTCGGCACATTTAACACTTCTTTTCCCCACGCCTTATACATTATATGTGGATTCAACTATTTCAGGTTAAATTTATTTAGGAAGTAGGTTCTTGAGCAGTTAAATGTTAACAAAACAATATATATATGTTTATGTCAATTTATATGGTTTTTTACTGTCACTTTTCAAAGGTGATACCATTATCTATAAAATAATTCTAAAACAAAGTAAACGTATCATTGATGAACTCAAAAATGTATTTTAATTTTATATTATATATGTAGGTATATATGTATGCATGTATGTATGAATATAAATATTTATATATGCTCAAGCATGAGATTAAATTGGAATCTGATACTGTTTCACTTCTAGGTGTCTTCAAAGAAAAATTGAGAACAGTTTCTTTGGTTATTAATTTAAGCAGCCTCTATTACCGTCACAAAAACACACACACACCAACATGGGTTTCCCCTGTTGCCTATACTTTCTCACTTGCCAATAGAGTCATTGACAAGTAGAGGAAGCATTGGCTGATTTGTTATGCAAGTTACAGGTTGTAACACACACACACACCATAATTACGAGGTTGGAATTATTTAATTTTATACCTTTCCTAAACTATTTCCGTTCTTTTAGCACTAATGTGTTATTTTCTACCAATGTATGGTGGGGAGATATTTGTGAAATTTAACATATTATTTTGTTTTTAAAAGCACTTTACTTCAAGGGGAAATCACTCTAAGCTCTACTATTAATAACCAACCGTTTTATGAAGTATTGAAAATTTTATTTTAGCAGTTAAATTTTATGCTAGGAGATATCTGCTATACAGCGTTTATTAAAATACTATCGCTTTTTAAAACATAAAATTGCTCTCTTTCAACGAGTCATAAGTTCAAGAACATTTACTAAAGGCTTATTAAGTATTCCAATTAAAAACAAAAAATATTTAGTAAAAACTATTTCTTTACTCTTTTTCATACTTCCAAAATGGGCTGGAGGCCTTTTATCTAAGCTAATTGGGTAGGGGTTGTAAACGGAAATAGAGTTTTAAAGAAATCCACCTGAGTTCATATGGAGGTATAGGGAAGAATATTTAACGATAGTCACTTCTAGTATATCCAGCCGATATTCAAACTTATAGCTCCCGTAATAAAAAAAAAACCTGGTGTTTGACATAAAATCAACGTGCCCACCAATGTGGGTGATTATTTATTTATCTTACTATAGATTTTTTTTAAACTTAACTAAAACCATTTTGATTTACTTTGAATTAATTTTGTACTGTACATCCAACTTTCGTTCCGGGATATACGATTGTTTATACTAAATTGTTATAGATGATAAAGTTAAAATCAAGAGTAAAAAAATCCACAGTTTATCGTAGGGAGTGTGTGAAACGTGTCAATAAAACATAGCCCTGAATAAATGTACTGGGATGCCAACTCAGGTTTCCTAGTTATCAATAGACAATAGGTACTAAATGAGTCAGAAATTCATTTCACACGCACACAGATCCGGGTCATTGAATTTCAATTATATGTTATTACACTCTCTTTACCATTGAGGAACATGGGAAATAGCCTACTGTATTGCTCTACATCCATCTAAATCTATTTTACATTGTTTATAAAAGCCATTTCTGGTGCTACCCACAAATGTGAAAACATATATGTATTTATGTTTATTTGACAGAACTAGAGTCGTAGGTTACGAATAATGAGCCATTAATGTTCAGTAAACATTACAGATTTACAAATTTCAGTACGAATGAAAAGCTTGCGCAGAAATCACCTTAATCGATGCCACCACGTAATTATACAATTATCTAAGTATGGAACAAACCTAAATACACTCTCTATAAAAATTTATGAAGTGTAAAAGTGCTGCGAACGGTATTTAAAATTTACAAAACAATTTGCAAAACTATAACTCTAATCCAAAACTATTTATTTACTTCTGTTTAGCTATATCCCTAATTTACCCACCCACCAAGCGCGTTTCAAGTGAATCCATCAAATCTGTGTTTAGAGAAAGACCTTCATAACTATTTTGGTATTTGTGAGTGAGAGCAACTAGTATATTATTAATGTGTCATATCCCTGGAATCAATATTAACGCTATCAAATTAGCTGATAAACAGGGTCACAGCATGACCAAACGATAGCGAATATTAGGGGATGAGGGCTTATTGGAGGGGTGTGTTTGTGTGTGTTTTATGTTCGCAACCAAAAGAGGGTGAATAGTGTATCCCGGATTTTCGCGGAACACCCCAATACAAATTGTAGCGTAGTAAATTTTATCTTGACAATGCTGGATTTCCCACACAAAGATGTTATCGTTTATGGAACTTAACATGATTTATTCACGCACCCTAAGTACTAAGATGATGGGCTATTTGTTCAAATATCCGTTCCGTGTTTAACAGATAGCGATAACAGGACTACAGTAGGTTTAGTGAAGAGAATAATGATGGTTTGGTGTGTCATACATTTATTGATACGAGAATAAACATCGCTAACATTAAGATAATGCTTAACAAACAATATAGTTCTGCAATAGATAAGGTATATTCTAAAATTTTCCTGAAATCAATGCTTTTATTTGAAGTCAATTAACATAATATATTCTTATAAAACAGATAATTTATAGTAAATATATTGTTTAATTTAACCTTTTAAAATTATATATAAAATTAAACATTTCTACAATGAAAGGTATAAAATATTTATCTTTCATTAACTTCCCCTATTTTACCACCCGTCTCAACTGCAACAATGGTCGCAAGGTCAAAGTCGTCTGTATTTTATGCTTTACTTGCCATTATGTTGTCTGTGAATAATTAATTTACGAGTATCTTTAAGTGATTTTTTCTTAAATAATTTTTCATAATCATAAATTTAAATATGTAGATACTCTGATGGGTAGTGAGAAATTTTCACGTTTTTCTTTAATTCCTTAAATGCCGCCAGTATTTGTTTAAAGTGCTTCGAATCTTACATCTTTTTAAAACTGATTATTATTATACTTTGCTTTCCTGTTTGATTTGTACTTACTACATGGAAGTTGTACTATATTATAATTGTATATAAATATAAGATTATTTATATATTATATTAAGCTATAACGATTATTTGTAAATTATAAAAATTATATAGTGTTTATATATAAATAGACTACTATTCTTATATCTAAGTATATTACTACATATACATACCATGTTTAATTATATTACTATAATTATATATATAATTAAACTATTATATTTATACAGTTTAACAAGCTATTATATATATATATATATATAAATAACCTATTATATTTACCCATGAAAATAAACTAAAATAGCTATTCTTTATACGTACATTAGCTATTATATTTAAATATAAAATAAATATTTAATTCATATTTATGTATATATGAACTCCCTTCCTCACTGATTCTTCACCGTATCTCTGGAACACCTAGACCTGGAATCTTGAAATTCGATGCAGGGTGGTTCCTTTCATGTCGTAGGAATCTGGTAAGAAAGGGTTTTGCGAAATTCAATCCCAAATGAGGTAAAATAGGGATTGGGATATTGCATTATTAAAAAATATAATAAATTTACCCCTTTTAATCAGAATAATATAAATTGAAAATTTCAAAATAAGGATCCAAGAACTGGGAGAGAAACTATAATTAGAAAACACATTTTAGATTTAGTAGGAAATTTAAATTTGGAAGAAAGGGAGTGGTTAGGTCAACATATTTGAAGCCAATAAAAATAACTACTTTTCAATGCACAAAAAAAAATTAAATTGGACTGGCAGTTAAAACAACCACTCCCAATATTCATTAATGTCTGATAATTTTAATTCAATTAATGGTTATCTGTAAAAAGCCAGGAAAGTGTTGGGGGGAGAGAAGCTTTCTACAAAAAGAAATCAAGCTTTTAAGTATGGAAGAATTTTTTAAATTTGATAGTCAGGTAGAAGAACAACTTCGAATATACAAATAAGTCCTAAAACTTGAAAATTCTAAAGGTATTATGAAAACATTGGAAGAGGTGGGGTTTAGAAATTTCCCAAACAAAAATAAACAATTACATCTTAGTGTGAAATAAACCTAAATCGTAGACGTAAGTTAAAGGGACCCCCTCAAAAACTATTAGATACTGAAAATTCTAAATTTTTATAGACCTCGAGATAAGGGGAGGCTGCATAAATATATAATTACTTATTTGTATTCTACTAACGAAAATTTGGCAAGCAGTTAGGAAACATAATAATAAGAATATATTAAATATTAAAAAAGAACACCATAAAATATTAGGTGGTGGGATGGGAAGTATAAGCAGGAAACAATGCATTTTAGGGGCGGTATGGAATAATAAATTTCCATGAATGAAGAAGTATCACTTCAAAATACAAATGATCATATTTTTTCATAGAAAATGACTTAAGACACTTTACATAAATGGTTATATTCAATTTTTATTGTATTTACTTTTTATCTCTTTAACTCCTTTACCATAAAATAGTACATTCTTTACCTTACTGTCCATTTAACAATTTAATCTTCTTTTTAAAAATTTTACTTACCCTTTT
This sequence comes from Timema douglasi, assembly GCA_901482245.1. Taxonomy (NCBI): domain Eukaryota; kingdom Metazoa; phylum Arthropoda; class Insecta; order Phasmatodea; family Timematidae; genus Timema; species Timema douglasi. The sequence continues at coordinate 24,726 of CABEEJ010001568.1, forward strand.
TTAAATATATTTGATAATATTTACTTTCTATTTTTTTCTTTTTTACTATTTTTCCCTAAACTGTATCTCCCGGTCAAAGCCGGGTAATTCAAGCTAGTAAAATATAATATTAAAATGGTAAAACTGTATTTTAGAGAGTTAGCCTGTTGACTGAATTAATTACATAATTGTATGTAAATGATGAATACAAATAAAAAATACGTTATAGTTAAAAACCACATAGTTTTATTTTAACTTGTGTGCGCACAATTTATAGGCAACCCGCCAAGATTTATTGTGAAGAACTTTAAACAAAGAGCTGTGCCCTTACCAAACAACGAAACTTTCTCTCGGACTTAAAGGGCACTACTTTCCTAAAGGTAAAATGTTTGAGAATTAAATATTTCCCTTGGGAATCTAGCTCTGACATTTCTGAATCACAAAATTAATCTACAATTAATCGAACCCTTGTAAAATTTAATGTGTACATGCTCAACGATACTCACATGATGGAAGGTTCAATATAATATATCAATATAATATAATAGGAATACAAACCGTGTTAATTATCATATTCATAAATTTGAAAAATGATATCTGGACACGGGTATTAAACCTGGGACCCTTGGATTAGCGCACAAATTTTAGACCACTGAGCTAAACAGGATTTGTTCCCGTGCTTATAGTGATCTTTCATTCATAGTTTAAGGTAGTCTATTAAGGACCTGTGAATATTGGGTTTGATTTCTGAAATTGGCTGTCAAATATTAAATGTATGATAGCAATGATATTAAAAATAATAATAATTATTATAAATTATAATAAATGTATTTATTGAGAAATATTTATAATTCTCTCTGTAGAAAGTGCATGTACTTTTGTACAGACAACGTCCCTTTTCTAATAAATCCGTACCAGACTTTGACTATACACGGCCGTTATTAATCAATTTATCGTATACATCTTGGAAAATATTACAAGAACTTACGTGGGGATTAAAAGTTCCTGCAGCCAATAAAACGACTTGGTTATTTTCTTCTTTTATAGAATTAAAACGTTTTATTCATTTTTGACATAAACTGTTCCCTCTTCTGAAAATGTCTGCACAGCTAGATATAATGCGCCAGACCATCTCTCCGAGTATCGCTCGGCGCATGAAATAAGTTATTTATATACGTTTCTTTAGATTCACCATGGATTAAAATTATCTCTACGATCACTAACCTTTCCATTTTTCTATTATAAAATCTAAAATCTACAAGATCCTATCGGAATAGAAATGCAACATTTTGAGATTTGAAGGTCAAACGTTTCTCAAAATAGAGAAGGCAGTGTCAATACAAATAAGAGACAATAAAATCACTAGGGATCTTTATTTAGACCAGACCCAATCAGTAAAACTCAGTTACCTAAATTTAGCAATGTTAATTATCAGAGAATTAAAGAGCGCAGACATTTGAGTTAAAGGAAGTTAGGGTTTAGTCGATGAAAAGACTAACAAACGACCTAGACTTGATAAAAGCACGAAGGCCGTTTTATTACCATAGATAATGATCAAAGGCTAACAAAATATATATTGTTGGTTGCGGACAATGATCTATAGCAATTATACAACAATATTTATCGTGAATAGAATGAATGTACATGAGTGAAAATAATATCATAAGGTATACAGCTTACTAAATGTAATTGCCAGGATTAAAGAAAATGCTTACTAATTTACCAGAACCATTTCAAATGCAAAAGATATAATGTTCGAGAACAATACTCAAAAATAGGTGAAAGCGGGTAAACACCCTATAGCCTAATGAATATATCTAACTAAGCCATTCAATGATACCCATATAAATAAATATAAAATTAACCCTGTTAAATAGTCAGTACACGACATATTCCCTTAACTTATACATATCATCTATTAAATTTCTGCTCATAGCTATACCCCTGGTTATAATGTATACAAACAAATTCATTATTCCCAACCAACACCCGAGAAGGGAGAGGGATATCCTACAGACTAAAAGCATAATAACATCCTAACTTATTATCTTTCTACAATATAAACTTTTAACAGATAAAAATTGTTTACTTAATTTCCCACTCGAGTAGGAATACCAAACAATATTATATTCATCAATACACACTACAACTGTAAGCCAGACAAACTATCGTGCAACATGGCACCCAGAGGTTGATTTACTTTATCAAATTTCTAAATAATATAACCTTACCAGCACTATGAAGCATAAGGCCATCACATGCCCAAACATAAACAAATTAATATATCTGATAAATAAATTTAGTAAAATACAAATAAATAAACACGCCGAAGAAATTCCAAAAATAATTAATCCCTACATAATTTGGCAAGAGTTAGTCGTTCCTCAGTATTCCTATTATATAATCATAATAATAATAATAATAATAAACCTATCCAACATAATGTACACTTACATGTTGTAAGATATTATATACTAATAGCATCGAAGAGTGCTAGCTAGCTCCATACTGAGTGCAAGCTTATATTCAAATTTGCCCAGCGGAGAAAATATGGGTGGGAGGTATCTCGGGTCCAATGATGCCATATTCAGTAAGTGCATTAGTCTCTCCTTGAAGCCTGCGCACAACGTTGAAAGAGTAACAGTTCGGGGGGTAGGGTAACACACGTGATCGCATAGTGCGCCTGCGCGTTGCTCGCCACTCGAGGAAAGTGAGCCGGCTTACGTAGAGCTCCGAGACTTCATTTTTGTCTAATTTAGATGGTGGACTGTCCTGTGTGTCGATGTATGCAGAGAATCAGAACACGGCGCTGGTCTCCAAGTAAAACGGGGTAAGGGTGTGTTCTTTTATAGGTGGTGGAGGTTAGGTGGCGAAGATGTTTGTAACCACGGTACAAAGGTATATGGTAAAAAAAAATTGTGGCATAGATCGAATATCATGTTTGATCAAAATTCATCAAAGCTGTTTTGTATATGTGGCCTGTGGCAAACCTACAAACAGACAGACTGAAATGAGGTCAGGCAGAATTGTAAAATCAGCTTCCTGGGTTCGTGTTCTTATGATTCGTCACTATCAAGAGATAGATTTTTCACAATCACAATACTTTCTTTTGCTCAAATTTTCAAGTTTCGTGATAGCTGCACAATAAAACAAAATACACAAATTACCCCACTTCTTTTCTTACATTATTATTATTATTATTATTAGCACCACGTCTTACTACCCGTTCGGGTTATACGCACTTGCGCTAATGTGTAATGGTAGGGTGATTGTGAGATGAAATGGAGTACCTACAGTTTAACGTAGAATTCGAACCACGGTGGAGGCTTGGCATTCCCTACATTCACAAGATGTCTTGTCAGAGGTGAAGGAAGGGTTTGGTAATCAGATAAATCTGTTTCGGGACCAAGGATTGAACCCCGGCCGCCAGCACAGAAGTCTGACAACTTACTCCTAGACCGCCAGGTCACCCTTTTCTTACAAACGTGATGATTGCGCCCCAGGTGAGACTGACATACGTTCTTTCTTTTTGATCCCCTCATTACTCTTCCCCAAAAGAGTTACAAACTTTGACTCATTGTTACAAGCTAGAACAAAAAACTTTAATCTAAAAATAAAATGGGATATAATGAACATGTCAGTTGAGCGGAAACAATATAAATACACTTCCCGTCAAATTAAAAAAAAAGTTCCTCTATTTACGATCATTAGCTTGATGGAGAATGAATAGGCGCTTTTTAAAATACATTTACTGGAAAAGTTAGGTGTATTAATGTATGACTTACTATCATAAGAAAAAGCGTCTTAGAGACCCCATCTACTGGAATTCATAGGCATAACACAACATTATTACTATTTCATATAAATAACTATCAGTTGTATAGGGAAATAAGCTCACATACAATAATGTTTATGAAAATGTAAAGCTAAATACAAATTACAATTTCAGCACAATTCTATAATCTAAAAGATGGTCATTTCTTCATTAGGTAAAGACAATAACAATTAAGTGAATAGGTTTAGTCAATCAAACATGATAATTTTAGGGTGTATATATAGACATTCACAAATGCTAATGTTATCGTCTAGCTAAAGACGATCTAACTTGGAAGCATTAATACATGTATGAATAAAAATCAAACATTATATATAGTCTCGTAATTCTGATGAATATAATCAGACGTGATAGATTCTCTCGACACAGAGATGGAGTCAATCAAAAATGATAATACATTTTTTATTGGTAGGTTTTAAAAAGACATGGTAATTTTAGTGTGTAGATAAAGACAAATGCACGAGAAAATCTTATAAAGTCACTCACACATGACAGTTTATTCGTATGAATAAAAGTATTCTGGAAATTCAATCTTAACTTTAAAATATAGGTTCTCACACATGAACGTTCTTACTTATTAAAAAAATGCTTACACATTGCAATATTCGCTTATAAATAAAGCTATTAATATATGACAAGCTTAGCTTATAAATAAAACCATTCACACATTATCATACTTGCTTATAAATTAAAGTGCTCACGTATTTAAATCTGATAATAAATTGATGTACTCACACATGACACGTAAGGTGACTGGGTTGCTGGTACCCTTTCCCTCCGTGTTGGCCGCCAGACAAGTATATTCGCCTGCCGTCTGACGGGTCACCCCTTGGAGGACCAAACTTTGGTCACTCAAGATGACACCCCCTGTCACGTTGTGGTGCATCTCGTGTCCCTGAACAAAAATTAGGTAGTTGTATAATCCATGGCCGTTAGCAGGGTAATTTTTTTAGATTAATACAAACGAAGTATGCTTAAAAAAATGATTTCGACATATATTGAAAGGTTACGTCTTTAAGCACGGAACAGTGATTAATAAATATAATGTATTATTGAGTATTTAATGAACAATTGCCTAATGGCTTGGAAATGTGTATTAAGACAGTGTATAAATACTGTACAATAATGTAAAGTAAGTGACAGCGAAGGAAGCGAACTTGACAGGATAGCTAGGCAAGACCTAGATAGGTACAAATACACTTCTTTCTTTATTTCTTTTTACACTTTTAACACCTCCTACATCTTCACCATTCCACAGTTAAATATTGTTTTAATTTTGTTAAATAAACCTTTATTATATAAAGAGACATATGGCACACATAAAACAAAAAATCTTCAAACATGTAGTTCCAGCGAGTTTATTTGTGCTTTATTTGAGTGCTTTGTTATATGTGTCTTTTTATATGACAAAGGAATATTTTTGAAAATTAAAACAACGTGTAGATGTGAAAAAGAGCATGTGTTGAATGTTTAAGAAGAATTGAAGAAAGAAGTGTGTTTGTTCTGTCTTATTGATCATTCGATTTATTAGTTTTCTATACAAAATGTTAACAAGGGTTGAATATAATATTCAAATCAAAGCATTGTATTAGGAGATATTCAAACTTTAACTATTAAGATTATAATAACTATAAGAACATGATTTTTAACAATATTTACTTTGAATTTTTCGAATTGATAGAGTGAGGTCAACTGTTCCTTAGTTAATAGTTTAATTTATAATTATTATTGTGACACCTGTAAATATCATTTTTCTCAAGTATTAAGGCCTTTTAAAACACTGACCAAACTTAATATTTATTCCAAGTTTTGCAGAGTTTACTTGATTCCTATCAAATCACTAGGGTCATCTGTTGAACTTACGTTGTGAAACCAAGCCAGCCTGTAAGCCTTGGGGTTGGCACGGATGTTACACTCAAAGTACACATCGTCGCCTTCCTTAATGTCATCTGGGTTAAGACTAGAGCCCATCTTCAAGTTCACCACAGGCATATCTGGAACAAGGAGGTTTTCATTTTTTCTTTCTCTCTTTTTTTATCTCTAGGGAATTCTGGTCTAACATTTTTTTAACAACTTCAATCTTATATAGAAAGTGTCTAGATCAAATACATTAGTAGATAAAACATTCTTCGTTGTAGAAACAATTTTTATTGAAATTTTTAAGAAAAAAATAATATTTTGTGGACTATGTATTGCTAAGATTCTGGACTACCAGCATTTATCCCCACTAAAAGGATATGATTTATAATCTAAAGCAGTATTTCTAAACCTGTAGTACGCTTACCAGTAAGGGTACGTGAAGTATTTCAGGAGATGTAATACTTAGCATCGCGTCTTACTACTCGTTCGGGCTATACGCTTGAGTACTAATTACGCTAATGGGTTAGGAATTGGGAAGGTTGAATATAGATGAGGTGTACCCACAGTTTCATGGAGGAAGAGTGGAAAACCATTTAGGAAAAACCACCTCCAGTTCAACCAAGCGAGATTCGAACCTCAATCTCCCCGTCTTCGGCAGTCTAGGTTTACATGAAACTAGCACGTTAGCTAACAACGCCACCTAGGGAAAGGGTTACAGGGGGTATAGTTAGTACCAATGAATTTTATTAGCAATGATATTCTTATAAAGAGAGCAAGCTTGATTAAAAAATATATGAACGAATCTTTGAGATTCTTATGGGCCTTTTTTAAAACCTTTCTTTATTCCTGTTAAAACTTTGTCTTTATTTAAAAAAAAATATGAATGTTTATATCTCACAAGCTAGTTCTTTTTAAATAAAAGCTCTGACAGGTACTTTGGTTAGTGCATGACCTTGAAAGGGCTACTCGAAATTCTAAATCTAAGAAAAACACTGATCTAAAAGAAATGCATAGGAATTCCACGGGAAAAACCATTTAGGAAACTCTCCTTCATGTAATCCAGCAACATCCCCAACATCCCAAAATCAGAATACTAGACTTTACTAGCATCATGCTTAGTTGAGTTTAATATACAGTTGGCATCGTGTCTGACAACTTATCTAAGATAACAGGTTTAATTCTTGAGCAGGACTATTAATTAATTGTTTTGTGAACTAATTGATGGAATTTATCAATAATCAGGGATGAATTTAAATGAGTTTGTAAAAATGAATTCATGGACTTTACATCACGGAAATAAATATAGTTTGCTCGAAAAAATAGTACTTAAGATAATATTTCATCCTAAAAGGGAGGGGGATATTTTAGAATAGAGAAGGTTACATAGTGATGAGATACATATAAATGTTGTTAAAGTAATCATATCTTATAGGCTACGGTGGCAAGGACATTCAGCACGAATGGAAGACCCTATATCTCCGTTAAATATATTGAATGGTATGCATTATACAATGATAATAGACCAGTGCAAAGACTTAAACGTGGAAGCAGATGGGAGGATGGCATTAGAATGGACCTGAAATAAATATTGTGTAAGGAGCTGGACTGGATAGGACTAGATCAAGAAAAGGATAATTGGCGTACTTTTGTAAATGCGGCAATGAACTTTCGAGTGCTTAATGCCATAAGGTATGTAAGTACATATTTATTTTGTGTTAAAACAGTAAATAATACTAACCGGTGACCCAGCATTGGAGGCGTTAGATTCATAATTCACGAGATTGTTTTTTGAGAAGGAGGCTGAAGTTTTTACTCTTTTATTAAAGCATGGTTTCAAACATAGTATTTATCTTATTTATCACAAAGGCTTGCACTAGTTGGCACAGGGATAAAAACATATGAACAGCCTTGGATATTATGAGTGTGGTGGTAAGCCTAGAGATCAAATCCCGACTGAGTTAGAGTTTTTTCAAGTTATTACAGTCTTAACTTCCACGTGAATTTAGCTACAAAACCCCATTGTCTTGTTATTAACTATTCCGTTAATGTAAGTAAATATGCAAATAGCTCAAATTGGTAGAACGAAGAAAGGGACAGGGACATATATATTTATTTGAAACCCACAGAATTGGGCACATAAACCCAAACATTGGTATCGTATTTTCTACTTTGCCGATGATTTAAATTCAGGGTTTGAATCTCATCATGGTGAAGTAAGCTGGCTTTTCCAACTTTTTTCCCATTCCACCCAAGCAAAAAAAAGGTGTGTAATTGTTTAATTTATACTCTATTTATACAAAATATATCATTTTAAAGCCTATTGGATGATTGATATTTCCCGTTTAATAACAAGATAAATAGATACCAATGATGTTATCATTAAACTGGATAACATTATCACCTATGAGAAATCACCTCGCAACATTCTTATTGACATTTATTTTAATAAATTACCTTCTATGTATTGGACATAGGATTATCTAGAGAATAAAGTAAGTTAGTATGAAAAACATCTCGTTACTATCGGAATATTGTCATGAATGGAGTAATCTTATCTTCTACGTAGAACGCTACTATTGTAGAGAAGTCTTAATGTTTGTTGATTTTTTTTTAGGATCACAATAGAACTCACAATAAGGGTAAGTTAAAGAGAACATCCGCTCGGGAAATCAAGGAGAAAAATACGGTTGGAGGACACGTAGAGTGAAACGAATGAGCTAAGTGCAACAACCAATCACGTCTCAGTCAGAAATGTTGTATAGTTACGTTAAAACAAAACCATTTCTTAGAACGTCTCAAGAGCCGTCTGAATTATCCCCTTATTCAAACTAATGATTTGAGATTGAGCAGGGTAGGTTTGGAAAAAAATGAATCAGCATGTTTGTAGGGACAAAATAGGGGAAAATAACCTCCCCAAACCTAGCTGGAATTCAAAACCTTACTTACCCGACACTTGGAATAAAATATAATACAAGAGCTACACTTTACATCCAGCGATGGGAGTAAAATATAACAGTATCCCGTTTATTAATATTTATATTATGTTATAACTCGCTTCATCGACAGCATAGATTAAGGCCCCACTTTCGCAATAGATTGGACTACCAATTATGAGGAGATTGGGGTTAGAGTCCAAGTTGGGGTACTGAAACTAATTTTTTTTAATGTTTCACCCGCCTCGGTGGCGTAGTTGGCTAACGCGCTAGTCGTGTTGAGCTCAACTGCTGGAGACGGAGAGACCGAGGTTCGAATCTCGTTCGGATGAACTGGGGGGGGGGGGTTTCTTAAAATGGTTTTCCACTCTCCCTCCACGCAAATGCAGGTTCACTTCCTCTAATTCAACCTCCCAAATTCCTAATCCACTAGAGTAATTAGTACTTAAAGCGTATAACCCGAAAGGGTAGTAAGACGCGGTGCTAAATATTTTTTTTTTAATGTTTCCACACTCTCTCTCCACCCAAATATGGCTACATTTCCTCTAGATGCAATGTTCTTCACCCCTAACAAACTATTGTAATTAGTACATAATGTGTATAGCCCAAAAGTATACGAAGCTTAGAAAATAATCATTAATTAGTGATCTATTTTGAAACTATGACGTTTCATAAATACATTTTAATTAAAGGTTTATACTGTATATTTTAACCTAAAAAAAACCCGCCTTAGTGGCGTAGTTGGTTAACGCGTCAATTTCGTGTTGAGCTAGATTGCTGAGGTTGTGGAGATCGAGGATCGAATCTCAGTTGGGTTAATTTGGGGGAGGGGTGTTCCTAAATTGTGTTCCACCATCCCTCCAATAAAATGCGGGTTCACCTCCTCTAAACCTATTCTTCCAAATTCCTAAAGCATTAGCGTAATTAGTACTTAAGCGTATAACCCAAACGAGTAGTAACGAGTAGTACATAATAAAATAGCTTAAAATATCTTACCATCGGTTTTTCATGTAACGTTTAGGTCAAGGATCGAGTCACAGTTAAGCGTACAAACTGTGTCAATCCCTAACTGGATTAATACTCCCCTTACACTAAAATGTGGGTAGATATTTTAAAATTTATATCTCCTTTGTAAATACGTGAAAAGACTGTATGGGAAGCAATACATGGCCAAAAAATAATATATAACCACAGAATAAATGAAAATGACAACTATACAAGAAAGTAAATTTAGAGTTTTTTTATATAACAAAATCAAGGTTTCATTTAACTTTATTCATGTATAGCTAAAACTTCGACACATAAATTGAATAAACACATGAGATGAACAAAAATATAATTAGTATTTAAAAACGTACTTCAACTTAAAAAAAATCCTCTTTAAAAAAATGTTGTCACTTCTTTTTTATTTTTCAAAGTTTCAACTTAATACATTTTACATTTGAAGCTAAAAAAACAACTAAACCACTTAAACATATAACCAGTGAAACGTGGTATTCAAACCGGCCTACAAATCGCACGAAACATGAATGAAGTACGTCCGTCCGTTGAATGTGTAGTAATTGCGTGAAACGTGCATGGAATCCTAAAAATAACAAACAAAAAACATTCATACAAAGGGCAAATGAGTTTTTGACGACAGATTACGAACATAACTATGAAAGGTTTTCTTTTGCTTTGCATGTTCTTTTCGAGACTTTTCTCTCTCGTTCTAATTTACCCTCTTTTTTTTGTACTAGCTTTCCCCCTCACGGTTCCCTATCCTATAGTTAAATGTAATGTAAACACGACATTAAATCACCAACTTTGGCTGGAAAAAATTGGGGTCTTAAAAAAAAAGTACAGGTCTGGAGTTTCCTTTAGGATGTAAAGTGATAGTAAATATAGTTTAGTGTATAGTAAAAGCTTAAGTTCGCAAGGGACTTCCAGTAAAAATGTCGTCTACTTGAAGATTATTTAAATAAATAACATACACATACACAGATACGAATACTTTTCTTTGTTAATTTTTACATTTTCAAACAGTCATTGAAAATAAGAATATTCTTAAATAGTCCGGGTCTATTAAACAGTAATAATCTTCATAAAGAGAAGGTAATAATGTATTTAAGAGTTTAAGAATGTAAATTGCATTTTTATTACGTTGTGTCTAACTATCTGCTTGAGCTATAAACTAGAGTAAACATTCGTTCACTTTGGTATAGGCAGATTAGAAATCCATTTAGGAATAAAACAACTTTCAAGATAACCGGCTGGGATTCTAGCCCTGCCCTAGCCTTCATCGGAAGGACAGTCCTGACGCGATATAGGTTTATTCCACATTAATGTTTTTCTTATGTATGTTTAGTTGGCATTTTCTAGATAAACTGATTAGGTCATCACACCACCTACAACATAACTTTACCAAAGACCCACTTCAGTTGCTGAATGGTTTAAGAAATCACACTCATAGTCGAATGAAATGCCAATTTATGGGAAGATTGTAGTGAGAATATGGGTTTATGTAACGAGGATTTATTTTATGATATTGTTTTTCACATTCTACTTCCAGAAAAATGTGGTTACACTTTTGTTGTATTCAACTTTCCTCGTCCCCAACACATTAAAATATATAATATACATTTGTTAAACTTAGATGAGTGTTAAAAGTCCGTGCTAAAAAAAACTACACAACACAGACTTTCATCATCCTTAATCTTAAAATAAATACATTTAATAAAATCTCGTAATATTCAGGGGAAAAATAAACATTGTTGCCGAAATACTTCATCAAAGAGCATACATTAAAAATAATCTACAGTGTTACAGGGACTCTAAGAAAAGAGGGAAATCTGTCCACAAAAAAATTACCAATATATTTCATATTACAAAGTAGACCATCGTAAATATTTTATTTGCTTATAGTCCAGAGGTTATTGTTCTTATAAAAATTAATTCTCAATTAAAATGTTTTTAATTTTAATAGTACTCCACCTTTACAATGTTATGTTATTTTGTATCGCAAATATTTATGAAGAAAATATGATAAAATTGTAAAAAAAATTCTACTCCTTTAAAATGCCCTTTAAATAATTTTAGGGAAAAACTAGGTTTTTATTTTGTTTGTAGTGTTAAAACATTGACTGGGTACAAAATCTAACAAAAATTGTTTCGCTGGATTTCGAGAAATGTGAATTTATTTCTTGCTCTTCAGTAAACTTACCTTAAATTTAAGGTTAGATATCTAATACCAAAAACATCTTGGATGGGGGGAAGGGAGTTGGGGGGAACTTATGAAAACCTTGGATACCACGTTGTACTCTGTTTGGTAATAGTTTCACCTATAGCCAAGATACAGACAGACGGCATTACAAAAACTATTTTTCAGTTTCAGGGAATCATGAAACGTCGACAGTTATCCAAATCTCGAGTTCTATTGCGTAGACGATAATAATAATTCCCTCTTTGAAGGGTTGATAAAAATTAAAAACTCAGCTAAGAAAAGCAAGTACTCCTTACACGATGCCCTTAGTTACATAAAAACTATTAGCCTAGTTTAAGGAAGAAACTTGTCTGAAATTTACAAGAGCTAGTAAATGTGGGGCCCGTGGGTATCATGCTGTCTGATTCATGGTTTTGTGTGACCCAAAATTCTTTTGATTTAACAACATGCAATGTGATCCAGTTCGTATGTTTGTAAACGTTGTAGGAATAATATATTTAAGATGATTACATTTGAAAATTGTTAAATTCTTCATCATAATCACTATCATCATTCGACATTTCCACCTCTGTGGGTCATCTGACACATCCTCATTCATTCCTGTCGATCTTTCCAAACTTCTCCCTCAGCCACGCGTCTCCATTCCACTACTTTAGCTTCCATGTCCCTCTGCGTTTGGTCCATCCATCTTGTCCGTGGTGTTCTAATAGGTCTTATACCCCTTTAATTGTTCTGTAAGGCTTTCTTAGGCATTCTAACCCTTCTCCATTCTCATCACATGGCCTAACTACAGCAACACTTTTCCCTTAAGAGTATCTTCTAATGATATAACTTTTAAACCATTACTAATTATTTCATTCATTATCCTGCTAATTCTTGTTACATTCTCAATGCCTCTTAGGATCCTCATCTCTATTTGGTGAAATCGATCAATTAGTATGGTTGGTGTGCTAAATTCTATTCACTGCTCAACAAGGATTGATTTATAAATATGATTAGATTTTCGCACTACATATGTAAACTATTTTGCTATCACACAATTGTGTTTCCACTCGTGAAAAGGAACAAACACTCAAGTGATCACATTTACCGAGATGCTTTTGTCATCTATTTGGAACGTGACTTCAACAAGAGATCTAAAATAAATAGTTTTTGAAGATACAAGTATTGTAATCATCACAAAAATCAAACCCAAGATTTTGATGCATGTCAACTTTCTTAATCCCATTGAAATTGATTTTTTTTTTCAATGCTGTCTGTTTGTATCTTACCTAGAAGCAAAACCATTTTACTGATAGGTTTAAAACTTTGTATATAAGGTTTTCATTTGGTCCCCTTATGGGGTTTTTGGAATTTGACATAACCCTAAGAATAAGGGTATTTTATTAGAGGGCAAAAAGAGAAAAATAGATTTTTTTCAAAATCCAAGCTATTCTAATTGTCAAATACGGTTAAAGCCACAACTAAATATAATATTTTTAAAATTCAAAATTACCTGGACACGAGAATCGAGCCCGGGACCTTTAGCATAGTACGCAAATGTCCTAACTACCAAGCTATTAAGTGTTTGTTATTAGATAAAATATTGTTTTTCAGGTTCTTCCCTGGAGTTACTTTTTGATCGAATTTTATAAGATACTCGATGTAATCTCTCTTTAATCTATTTATAAATTATTTTTATATTCTGATATTTTTAAAGCTTTTTCCCCATAATCTATCTCTTTTCTGCCTTTTGTTTATTACCAACATTAAAAAAATGTACTTACAACTCCAAAAGAAACGTGAATACATAATGCTCAATATCAAAACCTTTATGAATGCCCCATTGTAATATCTATTAATTAAATAGGGAGAGTCTAGAACAGAACAAACATACAAGAATAATACATTATTCATGTCTTGAGGTAGAGTATACTTTAATATATGCTGAACCTTTATCTCTACACCTAGAAGCCTTGTATCTAATAACATATTATTCAGTATGTGCGCAATGTTTTAGAGTAAATAATAGTATGAAATGTGTTTCAAATTTATGTTTTACGTGTATCCCATCTTAATAATCTTTCAGGATATTATGATATTAAACTAATGTTAAATGAACGAGGAAAGTAGGATTTCAGAGAAAATATATGCGCGTATGCTTGGAAAAAGAGTGGGAAACCTTTGCAAAAATCAACGTTGAACAAAAAGAGGATTTAAATAGTCACAGTCTTAAGCATCCCTCTCGCTCGAATCCCAGTCGTATGTACTGAGGATGGTTTTATCTAATGAGATTTATACTTTCCATCAACGAAAATTAAGGTACACTTCCTCTGAATTCAATAAATTCCATCCCTAATAACTAGAGTTGATAGATCATTTGTGTATAATCCAACCAAGTAGTTTATAATATATTGCGTTTTTGGAGTATATCATTTACAGCTCAGTTTGTGGAAAGATAAGCCAGTACTAATGTACCGTTTATCAGGGAGCGCCAGAATGTACCAATAGTACATCCATTCCATGAAGGCTCTTTTCATGTCCCGATGAGATGAGGTAATGGTAATGATAAGTATGAGAGGTTGGAACAAGTGGAAACACTTAAACCTAGCTTAAGTCTAATCAACCAAACTATGGTAACTGTTTGGGTAATTCCCCTTTCTGGAGAATTACCTAAGGTACCAGCCGGGAATCAAACCTAGGACCCATTAACTCGTAGCCAGGTGCACTGACCACTACACCATAGGGCCGGTTAACAGAATAATAAAACGCAATGACAAAAAAAAGTTAAACTATTCAAGCAGCAAGCCGTGGTATATGGTTTAGGCCTTATCAGAGAAAAAACAATTTAGAGCTAAGAGATACGTAAATATAATCTTATAAGTTTTAACTAATACACTCCATATTAAGTTTATAGCAGTCTATAGTTCTTCTTAATGGTGATTATTAATAGAGGTAGATATTTCTACACCAAGATATTGAAATCTCTAATGACAGAAACCTGCTAAAAGAATTTCTTCAAAATTATTCAACTGTATCAAGGTTTGAGTGTCTACCCCAAACTCGGAAATAATACGAAGGTCATTAGAAAAACACAAGCAGGAAGCAGAACCTTTTCACAAAAAGTCACCGAAGAACGAAACTTGAGAGAGAACAAGAATAAAAGAAGTTGAAAAATTTGTGGTTGGCCTAGAATGAGAAGAGCTATAGTTAAGTTTTCGAAAGAATGTATTTTACTTTATAGAATATATTATAGACAGGTTCAGTATGGGAACAAATCTTCAGACTAGCCTAGTCTACTTTGTAGGTCACTGTAAGGCTGGAGTCTTGAGTCCTAGGGGAAAATACAAAGTTGGTTTTAACTAAAAGATTTCCCAGTGTGCTATGAAAATGCGAATACATTTAATCTAATATGCTACTTTCCTCCTCTAACATCATTATAACAGAAATTCAAATTTATTTGAAGCGTATCATGTCACGGTTCTGAGATAATATTAAAATATCCATACATACAAATTGGGTAAAAATGGGGAATATGTAATTTAGATGTAATTAATCTACGTTTAAGCTGAGGAAAAGTGGGAGACCATTTCAGTGGAACGCACCTCAATAGAGCAGGTCAGGTCTAAATCCCGATCTCTACATAACCGTCAAACTAAATTATATAAAAGTGATATCTTGGTCAGCGTGTTTACTGGTTAGAGGGAAGAATTCTTATAAAATGTAAACTCCTTCATTTCAATAATATTTTTTTATATTAATAAATATTATATTCATACCCAAATAAATTGACATGATAGTTTTATTTCAAGCTCATCTAGTCTGTTCTGTATTTGACTAGAGGATGAAGGTTCTAATTAAGGCTGGGTGTTATAATGGTAGTCCACATAAATGCGACAACATATTCTCAACCCAACCCAATTATCTTAATTAAAATTCGCTCATTCTAGTACAGTTCTATGAACACGAAATGATCTGTTGGTATCTTTAGGGGGCTTAGAGAGATATACATGTCCATATCCATTCTTATTATCTTTCTAAAATAAATATAATTATTTTAGGAACAAGAAGACAATATAAAACTAAGCAGCTGTGGAACTACTAGCTTTCGGGGTAAAAACATTATATATACTAGGACAAATATTTCGTAGGGCTCGACAAGGCGCAAACTTTTAAGTCTCGCACTTTACCTAACCACGCAAAAGTAATCAGGTAAAGTGTGGGCATTGAAGTTGTGGTGGGGGGAATTATAAAGGTAGGGAGAAGGTAAGGGGCAAGGGACGATGACGAAAGAATTGGACCTGAAGAGAGGCTGGTACCAGATGGTACAAGGGCAGCTTTGGCGTTATCAGCAGCTGTGTCTTTTCTCTCTCAAGAGAAAACAAGAGCTGTAAAGCGTTAAAAAAACAAAAAAAGGAAGGAAGAAAGCTTTCTATCTCTCTGTCTTGAATAGAGCGTATGCAAAGAAATTCAGAAAAATACATGCCTCCTTATTGAGAGTTTTCATCAAATTTGGTTTTAAAATTTTGGACAGCATTTATACATGCTTTTCCACCTTTTCTAACGCTTATGAACTAATTAAGATAATGGTATTAAAGGTTAGGAGGGTTATATTAATAGGAAGTGTACCCACAATTGTGTGGAGGGAAAGTGTAAAACTATTTCTGGAACACCACCCTCAGTAGACCAATCTGAGATTCGAACCTCGATATCCCCGTCCTTGGACGTTTAACCTACTCTAATAGTTGTGCGAAGACCACGCGGCCACCAAAGCAGGTCATTTTGTTCTTATTTGATTAATCTCAATATACCTAAAAAAAAAAAATCTCTGAGGTTGGTTTTATATTAAACTTTTTGTGAAATTTCTATTTTTCTGGATATTATGTAAGATAAGAAGACCAGGTAATCTATTTTTAGAATGTTTGTCCATAATTATATTTGTTGTAAGTAAACTGAAAAGTACTCTTCATATCGAAATGGGACTTTTAATTGTTGTAATCCCCATTTTTATGGAAATAGAGTAGGCTACGTACCATTAAGGTATATCATCAATGAGATATTCAGTAATTAGGAAACCAGGCGTAAGCAGTAAATATACGTCTCAGCTGCTTGGCGTGGGTAAAATATACGGCACTTGATTCGACCAGGAGGGGAAAACAATTTCGTGTTACTTTGGTAAATTTCCAACTCACATAAAGCACTGTTCTCTGGTCGGTTTTAATCTTTTTCTAGGCTTTAAAATCTTCGGGTTGTTTTTAATGAATGAGCGATTCGAAAATACACTGTCTTACTCTTTGGTTCAAAGCCGTAATTGCAGCTTTGTTTGGTATATAATAGGGTTCTCACAATAGAGTTCTTGTTTAAACTTTTTTTTTCCTAAAATATTTAGTTTGTGTTCATTGCAATAATGCATCTGTTTAAGACTGCATTTTCGTCTTAAATATAAATGCGTTTTCCCGTTTTTTATAAATTTGTGTTAAAAAACTATTTATTTAGTTTTATATCTTAAATTTTAAATATAAACTACTTATTTTAGTGTCCAATACAACGATAGCCCCACGTAAGAGAGCTTTTGTTAGTGGGCTTGCAATTGCACCTATGATCAAATACTTTTTCAATTATTTTGTTGTTTTACGTGTAAATTTTGTTTAGTTTTGTTTATTAGATAGTAAATTTTAACAATTTCTTTTGGGATTCAATTGAACAGTGCCTCCATACAAGACAGCCAAACTTGAGAATAAGAAAACACAAACCACAATATTTATTTTGGTTTCTTGTAACAATGCATCTAACATAAGCGATCACATTTGGCAAGGACTGAAAATTGTAAACAGTTTATTTTGGTTCTTATCTACAGATGTGGAGTCGTTGATATATAAAATATATACCCGCCTTATGCATGGATGTGTTATCCCTAATTATCCATACAAACTTTCAATACTTTGTTTCTTTTTATTAAAATACAGATAGATTACACCATTGTACTATTAAAAGTATCAAAAATGAACGTTCTTGAGTTTGTAAAGTTCATCTCTATTTTCAAAGCAGATTAATGAAGTTAGAGATATGCTTTTTATTATTTAACTGTTTACCACATAAATGGCACTTGAATCCAAGTTTAAGAGACGTCGTTTTGAGAGGATGGAAAGACCATATTTCATCGTTACCTTTACGGGTTTACTTTCCCTTGCCGCGAGAAAATAGCTATAACAACCAAAACATGTTGTGGTATGAAAATTGCTCACAATGAAATAATTAGGTCGGTGTCCATCACAAGATCTTTTAGAATACCAAATGTATCATACTTATTGTATATGATACATAAATAAATAAAAATATTACTCAATATTTATGAAAGGAATTAAGCTATGTACAAAAGATAATTGGCTAAATAAACAAAAATGTTAAATGTATCTCCTTGCGGATGGAAGCATATTAAAAACTATCCCACCCACTCTCCTAAAATTAATTTGTGATCAAACCCTAAATCATAATCTTTCAAATATTGTTTAAATATTGTTTCCATTTACAATGGAAATTGTTAATATGTCGATTGATAGTTTTATAGTAATTTTTTCTGTAATTTTATTAAATAAATTGCCTAAAATTTTCATTAAGAATAAAATTAAATATAGATTTATGATCAGGATTTATTAGAGTTATTATTTTTTCAAATGCATAATCTCTTTAAAAAGAAAAAGTTGATAAAGAGAGTTTTATTTGTAAACTTTAATTATATCGATATTTAAGAATGAAATAAATGTTCCAATAGTTGAATCGATCAAATATTATTTTTAATAATAACCATAATAATATTGATAATAGTGTTATTATTAGTAGTAGTCACATTTATTAAGTAAATTTTATAAGAATGAAAGTTTTAAATTTTTCTCAAATATATATTTTCTTTATATTGGTTCAGGTTATTCGCGTTCAAATATATTTGAAAACTCTTATTACTATTTATGTATAAAAATATTTTTTTTATTTTCTCATAGTTACTTAACGTGCGGCTTATAAATATAATAATTTTATCATCAAATGAAATAGAAAAATTAATTTAGAATCATTACATCTTACATTTCTCCGAATGTAAGTATATCACTGTGAAATATACAAATTCTAATTTCATAACCGATAATTTTTTGGGCCAGTTGATTTTCTAATGACGGGACCATAAATACGTTATACAGAAGAAATACAGATTTAGTTATTGTTTTCAATTATATATATATATATATATTTATATATATATATATAAATATATATATATTGTGGTAATTGATGAATTTAAATATAGTTTATAGCTTGTTCCTTTATTTTAATAATCATTTAATTACTATATTTAAAATGGTAAAGGATCAATACACAGCTTTAAGTACCGTATCTGAATTCAAACTAGAACTCTTTTTATATGAATGTATATCAAATTCAAGTAATTTTTTTTATAAATATAGCTTTAATTTTATTAAAGAAAACTTAAAGGGTTTTAGCGGGAATATAATTTTTTTTGTAAGAAACTTACTTTAAAATATATAATATAAATAGTGATTAAATTATTTTTATACATGGGTTTGAAGATTAAGATACATTTAAGTCCACCCCACGCATATTTTTTTTATCAATTCGGGTAGGATCAAATAATTTTATTTGGTAATAATATAAATATTTCAGTGGGAAACTATTTGTTTATTTTAGCAGCCACAGCGAAGACAAGATATTAATAGATAGATTAGAATATGCATAATTTTTAAATTTCTGATTAAACTATAGGAGGGGGCCTGCTATAAAGTTGTGAAAATATCACTAAAAATAGCAAAAAAAAACAACAACATATATTTCTAACGTTGTGTTCAATATTTAAAACGTATAGTGTGCGGTTTAAATGTTTAATTAATTGATCTTTCATAACACACCATAAAGTAATTATATGATTTATCATAGATGGACAAAAATAAAGAATAGTTGAAGGAAACGATGGACCGGTTGGTGGAGACAGTGAAAAGATATGGCATGAAGATCAACGTTGAGAATTCAAAATATATGTTTATTTCAAAAAATGAAGAACCACTGAAAATCAAAATTGAGTCAGGAGTTGGAAAACAAATAGAAGTTTAAGTACCTTAGAATTATTTTGACAGAGTATGCCTACTGCACTAAGAAAATCAGGTCTAGGATTGCCATGGGCTAGGAAGCTTTCAATAAAAATAACATATTTTTGACCAGCTAGTTGAATTTGGAACTGAGGAAAAAAGTGAGAAAATACTACACTAGGATCATCCCGCTGTATGGAGAAGGAATTTGGACTCTTAGAAAGATGGAAAAGAAATATTGAAGAGTTTTGAAATCTGATGCTGGATAAAACTTGAGAAGATCCGGTGGCGAGACAAGGTGACAAATGAAGAAGACCTAAGAAGAGTGGGTTAAAAGAGAACCATTTTGGATGTGATTTTTCGGTACAAAGCAAATTGAATAGTGCACAACCTTTGGAAGAACTGTATCTTGCATGACGTCAAGGTTGAAGGGAAAAGGAGCTTAGGAAGAAGGAGGATTCATATATTAGATGACTTGAATACAAAAAGAAAATGCTGGTATCTTAAGTCGGAGGCAGAGGACAGGTCTCAGTAGCGGTCTAAGTTAATTCGGCATGGACTTTTCGTAAGAGAGAGCCCCAAATATTATTAAAAATAATAATAAGACATAATTAAAAGTAATAATGATAATATAACATTTACATGGTCCGAGTTTTTGTTTGACCAAACCTGAAAGCGAACCTATTGGCTTAGCTAAAGCAATTATATATGCGTTTGGTGTGACCTCAATGGGCCCAAAGTTAGTTCTGCACACACTTTATAATTGTTATGCTCCCGTAGCGATCACAGTTGTTTATCTATAGCTATGTACACATTAAAAGCCTTCCGTGCGGGAGGGAGCATTTTACTATCGATCTGTACCCATTCCCCTTTCCTTTTTTGAAAAGCCGGTTTGAGACCAGAGGAAATTGCAGTCGCTTTCATTTGTCTTGTTTCGCGGTGATCTCTAATGGGAAGGGTGAGGGGGAAGTGGTGGGGGTTGTCAACATTTATTTTAATTCTAGAAGGAACAAACATTGGAAGCAAAACAAGGGTGTATAACAGACTAATAGCTAGTGTCAATTCGGGAGACTCTATCTGCAGAGAGGGGTTGAGAGAGACCAAAACACTTTATTCTCCAATAAACACTCAAATAAAAGGTCTTTGGTTCAATGTTTGTTTGGGGATAGTTTCAGAATGTACTAAAACATCAACTACATTACACTAAACGACAAAACAATACAATTAAAATAACCTAGTTATATAAACATGACGTAAATATTTTACAAAATTATACAAACTTTAACAACATACTGGTAGATACTGTCTTTGGTGGCCACATGGCCTAAAGCGTTTTTATCGTAATAGACTAGACTGACAATGACAGGGAGATAGGGGTTTAAATCTCGGTTGGGATTACTGAGGGTGGCTTATTCTATATGATCATCCATTATTCTTCCACGCAAATGCAGCTAAACCTCCTCTTAACTATGACCTCCTCTTCCTTAATTCATTTGAATAATTTGTTTTTAACCTAAACAGATAGTAGGACCAACTAGATAAACTAAAGAGCAATCATTTGCCATTTGGAGAAACTTGTCCTTAATTGTAAATTTTTATTGTATTTCTGATAAGCTTACGATCAAATGAAATTTAACAATCCAAATAAAATATTTTTTCAGTACTCTATGACAAAGGGAATATCTTTTATATTCACTACACCAAAAAACAACAACAAGCTATCAATGAAAAAGCTAAAAAATAGTTGTTTTTTTCACTGAAATCAATTTTATATCAAACCACGGCTGTCTTGGTATAAAGGTCTCGCCTCAGGACCTCAGGTTCATGGGTTACAGCCCAGCTGAGGCTAACGTATTTTTCTTGAGTGACAAAAAAAAAGCACAACTTCCTTTGGAGGAGGAGAAGAAAAGGCGTTTGTCCCATGTCATTTTTGTAATTTAAAATATCCAATGAATTTATTTAAAAGTTCCTTTCTGTCAAAATACATAAGGTATTTAGCGCTCGCTCTTAGAATTCCCGATGTTTCCCAGGGAAAGTGTCAGGAGTAAACATCAGGAAGGGTATCCCACTGTAAAACATGTCGATCAAAACAAATATTGCAAGTCGTGACTTGACATAGATTAAATCGTTGACTTTGCAAAATCAGGATAAGCTGTAGGATAATACTAATAAGATATTATAAATTGATTTCATTCGTTTGTATAAGGTTGAACTAAACATAATAAATATCTTTACCCTAAAGATAGTACCTTAATTGGGTGATTAATACAGTTCGAATGAGCTCTGGTTTGGTAACCTGTAGCCCTTATCCTCCAAACAGTAGAAACGAGTACAATGAAACCGTCTAACAATATATTAAAAATGTATTAAAATGTTAAAATATTTATTTTTAAATTAAAATTTGTTTAAATCCAACCCTACTAACACTGTTGTCAAATAAAAAAAACATGAAACAGAACTTTATGTGTTATCTAGTTAAAAGTTTAATATTATATCTAACATTCTGGTTAGTTGGCTGTGTAATGGTATGGCCCCACGGATAACACCTAGCATTGATAGCTAGCTCAACTCTATACAAAATTCGTATTATGGTGTGATTTTATGTATTCCAATTAAAAAACACACAATATAATGGAGGCTAACGAGACAATTAAAAATAAACATAAAAAAATAATGCATTAAATAAACTACTGATCCCTATCTCGCTATTGTCAAATGAATAATATGTTTATATCTACCTGCTTGGGATGCCACATGTTCTAAGGCATCACTCTTACAGTAGACTAGACCAGCGTTTCCCAAAAAGGTGTTCCGGGGAACCCTGGGGTTCTATGGAAGGGGCAAAGGGGTTCAGAGTTCCGTCCGAGAATTAACTAAAACGTTCGTAGAAAACATTCCTAACATAACCGCGCTGTCGCGCCACTGTAGGTATATATAATATAAAACAGTGCGGGCAGAGCGGGGTGGCAGGGGCGCCGCGCCTGTCGAGACTGCGCGTGCGCGGATGTTGCGGCCCCGCACCAGTCGAGTCAGTTACCGCGACAAGACTGCAAGTGTTTGCGACGTAGACTTTACTTACGTATTTGGTGTAAAGAGAAGAGATTACAGTGATAGTTATTCCTATTGTTTTAATCTGGAATTTTTGATGTCCGCGGGTAGGTTTTTGATTATTCGTAGTAGAACTGTAAAAAACCGACCTCTTTTACTTTTGTGAAATGAATAAAAGGCTTTAAAGATTATAGGTTGCTACAATAATGTTCCTTTTATAGAGTTTTATTTTTCATTCTAACTAATTATTAATTTAATCAAATTTATCCTTATTTATACCTAAATATGTAAAATGCAATTATACTAAAATTTTGACCCACTTGTGAGTATTTTTTAAATTTGTTATTTCAGTTTATTATAATGGATAATTGACTCAAAACGGGGCCTCACAAGTTGCAAAGGTGTTGTATCATGTTCACCAGCAGAATCTACTGTAAATATTACAGAAGCTGTTGCTGGTTTTTCTGTGAGAAAGCTATATTTATTATTATCAAAGTCAATCTATTAATACAGTCTGGCCAATAACTGGTTGGCTTACTCACCTTATACGCATTATGTTCTTAATTTTTGTTTATTAATGTTTATTTTATTTAATGTCTTGGTTGTTTATTATTAATGGATATTATTGTTGTTGCTGGTTACTATTAATGTTTGTTCATTTATTCCAGGGTACGGTAAATACGGAAGACTCTCGTCCTGGGCAAGACCGACAAAGTACACCAACCAACAAAAGGGCTGAACCTCAAGAGAGAACTGCTTAAAAAAAGGGAAATATGACGAATCCTACTTGTCCTTCGGATTTATTCCTGTAGGAATTGCTGAAAATCTGGATGGACAATGCGTTATTTGCAACAAAATTCTGTTTAATAGCTCTTTGGCACATGCAAAGCTTAAATTGCACCTTGAAACCAACCACCCGCAACTGAAGGATAAAGGCTTAATGACACAAAAAAGTAAATAAAACTGGTGTGGCTGCTTTACACAGATAATGAATACGCAACAGAAGCTTCATTCCTGCTAAGTTACATAATTGCTCGTGCTGGAGAACCATACACGATTGCAGAAAATTTAATAAAACCATGTATGACAGAAATTGTCAGCTGCGTACTTGGAGAAGACGCAGCGATGAAAGTTGCAGCAGTCCAGTGTTCCAACAACATCAAATCTGATCTAGTCCATAAGATTTCAGACCATTTTGAGGATGAATTAATTTGTAGATTGAAAGACAGTGAGATGTTTGCAATACAACTTGACGAAAGTACAAATGTCGCCAGGTTAAGACAAACTTGGCTTCTGGATCGAATGTGTTGAACAAAAAGGTTACGAAAGTTTTACTCTTTCAAATGGCTTTCTGGAATAAAATGAGTTGCAAATAACCTCAGATGTGGAAAAAAACATACATGAACATTTTATTAACCTTAAAAAAAAAATCCTTGAAAGAGTATTTCCCGGAGAAGTTACAGGACATCGACTGGGTACAGAATTCATTCGAAAATCATACCAAACCATCGATGCTAACTGTGTTAAGAGTATGAGAATTTGATCGACATTAAGCATTAATCCCTTCTAAAACAAAAATTCTAATCATAAGATTCTAATTTGAATTACTTTTGGATTGGACTTAAAGATGGATATCCTGCAGTCGTTGAGAAGGCTATTATGGTTCTGATTCCATTTGTGACGACTTAACGATGCGAGACTGGTTTTTCAGCTTACGCTTACACCAAAAACAAGTACAGAAACAGACTGGAAGCAGCTCCAGTTTATTTTGCACAATAAATGTTTTATAATAATTATTTTTTATTTATAAATATTCTTTCTTTTCATGTCAAACATGAAAATATTCAAACTATACTACAAGGTACAATCACTTTTGTTATTATCAAAATGGGGTTCCGCCAAAAAAAAAGTATGATCAGTTAGGGTTCCGTGGCCAAAAAAAAATAGGAACCTCTGGACTAGACTATCATTGATGGATAGATCAAGATCCGAATCTCAACTGGGTGTTATAAGGGTGAATTAAAAAAAAAAAATTCCACTTTATCTCCAGGTAAATGGGATTGCAATTAATATAGATAAAGCCTTACTCATCCTTTAAACCGCTATCGTAATTAGTACATAAGCTTATAAACCAAAAGTTAAGATGAGGAGCGACCTTTTTTTATTATTTCTGACGTAATGTAGTAGTTAATAATTGTATGGTTTGTCGGTCCTGACAAATGCTTATTTTTTGTAGTTAGGAAAGAATGTGTGTTTCAAACACTAAGAACCCTAGCGATTGTATATTATTTAAACTAGCTTTGCTCATTTTGGGCTCCGTTCCCCAACCCCTAGTGAGTGTAAACTAAAGTAATACCAGCGTTGTTTGGAATGTTAATTTATCTTTACAATTTTTTTATTCTAGCTGTCCCATAATTGTGTCATAAAATTTAAAAATATATAAAAAAATGTGCAAAATTCACCTAAAATAAATACATCTAGCTCTGGTGAAATCCGTTTTTTATAGGTCTTACCGTTTAGCCACAAGAGGCCTCCAAAGAAAGGTCAACACCGACTTTAAAGTCGCTACACCATTTTGCATTTTTTTTTCTGGGGTTATAATTAAAATATTTAACTTTTTGGAATGCTCCCATCGGCTACAGGCTAGAATTTATAAGTTTGCCAAATTTCAAGTTTCTAGCTCACCTTAAATTGGGTAAACATTCATCTCAGTGAGTGATTCGCTCATGTGGCTTTATAGTATAGTGATTTAAATAACACTACAGGAAACGGGAGTTGAACCCAAGATTTATGTCTTAGTACGTCAAGGCATAGGTCACGTGTTTGATTCCTGTCTCCAGGTGTCAATTTTCTGTATAAACGATATATTTATATACTGCTATAATATCCATTATTTAAAGCGTTTTTATAATTGATATTCAATCCATAGTAATGGTTTTACTGGTACTTACAGTGGACGTTGAGGCGCCACTTGTCTTCTAAGGCACTCTCAGGGATAGAAGGATTCTCGGCGCGACATGTCAGGTATTTACCGTCGTCATCTATGACAGGCACAAACGTCAATATGCTCAGATTCTGTCCCCCATCTTCTGAAAACTGCAACCATAACAACACACCCACACAATTAAACTAATAAAAAAACTTCACGATTATATTAGCTTTAAAAAATTTTAAATAAAGTTTATAATTATTTGTTTGAAAATGTTTGAAATGATCCAGTGTATACCATAAATAAAAATAAATAATTCAAAAAGTATCAATATAAATATGAAAAAGGAACTTTTACTTGTAAGCCATGATTGAATATATTTGTATGTATATGTGCTTAATATTACGTGACAGTTTAAAAATATATTTTTCTAAAAAATAAAGCAGGAATATTTTATAGAAATGTTTTATATCAATAAGAAATAAAACTAGCTTAGCCAGTGACAACAAGCCTAAAACTACATAAGTTTTAATAAATATAACATAGAAATTTAGTAACTTGTTAGCAGGATGTAGTTATACATAATTAGTAGATTTTATATTCGTAAACCTTCAGAATCAAACAAGGATCTGATGGTAAAGCAGAGGGGAAGGAAGAGATAATTATTTTCTGATAAATAAGATAACTAGTTACAGTATCTTAACGTACTTCTTATTTATCAACTTTAATGGGCAGCCACTTTGTATATTTATTTATCACCGTGTATTACTATCTGTTGACGCTATACGCATTTAGGGTATATACTCCAATGTTTTAGAGATTATAAATGAAGCATTTTAGAATTTATCTATACACATTTGCAATTCAAGAAAAAAAAACTTCATAAGACCTAACTGAGATTCGCACACTCAATCCCCGTAATCAAAAATCCAGTATAAAACGAGAGTGATGCCTTAGACTATTCGGCCACTGAATATAGTCTCTACACTCTATATTGTCTTATAGTATACATTTTCATAAGTATATTTCACTACCTTTAGGGAAATAAAGGGTCAACATATTTGAGATTAGCCACTTTTAAAAGGGTCAAGATTGGTTGCCTACATAGATAGTAAAACTGCATTAAATATAATTAGAAATTTGGGAAAATCTACCAAGATAGGTGAATAAATGTTACAGTTTACTTGCGAAGAGAAAAACTCCAGATGAAACTGTATTTCCACCTTTTTTTACAACTGACATAGTTTTTTAAAATATCTTCACTAGACATAAATAATAGTGGTGCATAGATTATGAATAATAATTTATAAAATACAAAAGAGAGGAAATAATTGATGTGTCGTGGAGAGAAGTTGGAATATAGTGCAAGTCGAGTCTCTTATCTGCAGTGGAATGGTGATACTTCTAACCGCAACAAAAAAAATAGTATTGTTTTTATTATCACGTTAAATTTTCCAAGGTTTTACTATTCATATATAAACCACTCGAGGAAAAAACTCATCTATTTTCCACTGGTTCATTTTTTATTTTTAAATTGTTCTTTTTAATATAAGATTTATCCAACGATCTATGTATGAAGTAGATCCTAAACCTTAGTTCAATTGATAGCGTGCATGCCTAGTGAGCAAAGGGTCAATATCTCGATTCCCGGCATGTCTGAGAAACTTATCACTGGTGAAATGTACGTTTACCCTTTCTGAGCTACAAATATTATTATTATTATTATTATAATTATTATTTAGCACCGCGTCTTACTACCCGTTCGGGTTATACGCGTTAAGTACTAATTACGCTAACGGATTAGGAATTGGGAAGGTTGAATTAGAGGAAGTGAATTCGCATTTGCGTGGAGGGGGAGTGGAAAACAATTTAGGAAAACCCCCCCTCAATTCACCCGACCGAGATTCGAACCTCGATCTCCCCGTCCTCCAGGGAGCCACAAATAGATAACTGGGGACCCATTTAATTGGCCGACTGATTTAATGCGTCACTATTGACTCGCAAAGGCCCGATGATGACGTGAAGATTTGGGTTAGAATACTTGCCAGATATACCTAGGGTGATATTCCTTATATGGTTTCACACTCTCCTTCCACGCAAATTAGGATGTATTACCTTTAAATGCTTCCTTCCTCATCCCTACTCCAGTAAAGAAATTATCTTATGCGTGTCTGACCCGAACAAGTAGTAAGACTTGGTGGTAAAAAGAAACAAAGATAGAATTACTAAAAGAAGGTTTTTGTGTCTTTTCTGAGTTGTGTGCTTATGTATAATAAGTTGGTTGTTAAAGTGAATTTTCCATGCCTAAATAACAATCTCTGTTGTAGTTATGAAGGAGCATGCATTTATAGGGAGTGAATCTTTATTAACAAGAAGATACGATGTGTAACAAATTTGTGGTATATCAAACTGAAAGGAGGAAGGGGGGGGGGGGAAGGCTGCATTTGACAGTTACCTCTGCCCTTCCCATAACCAACAATCCAGTTCACTACGAGTCTGACGCTTTATAAATTATTATCTTCATCACTGATATGTGTAGAAGAAGAATTTTTATTTTAGAATTAATTTGTTCAAGATAAATTGCTATTTAATAAATATGTAAACTTCTTACGGGCTTAATTTTTTTATTTCATAAGTTTTGTATATGTATTGGACTTCTGGAACCAAGAATAAATTAAATAGACCGACTGTTTGAGAATGTACGTTTAGTTTAATTTTCTACACAAAGCAATCCAAATAGTTATTGAATATTTGTGTCAGGCATATTGATATTTGAGCAGAAGCCCTTTAAGTAAAACAAAAAGTGTTTATTTAGCGTAGGTGACCTGGCGGTCTAGGGGTAAAGGTGTCGGACTTCTATGCTGGCGGCCGGGGTTCGATCCTCGGTCCCGGCACAGATTTATCTGATTACCAAACCCTTCCTTCACCTCTGACAAGACATCTTGTGAATGTGGGGAATGCCAGGCCTCCACCGTGGTTCGGATTCCACGTTAAACTGTAGGTCCTTCATTTCATCTCACAATCACCCAACCATTACTCATTAGCGTAAGTGCGTATAACCCGAACGGGTAGTAAGGCGCGGTACTAATAATAATAATTTATTTAGCATCTGACACCATGTTTGTTCGACCAGACATTTCTGGTATTTTACTGCCAGTGGCGTATATGTAGCCGTAACCGTCTTCTGAATTAACCAGCTAGGTACAGTTATTTGGTCTCGATGAGATAATGTGATGGTAATAAAGACTATTATACGGTGCCAGTATAAATTTTAGACCCTGGAAACCGAGGTAACAATTATTCCTTTTTGGATTAAATATATATGTAACCATCGGGAATAAAACCCGGGGCCTCTATATTAGTAGTGAAGAATTTTGACCACCAGGCAAAGCGGCCAGACAAAGAGGCTAGCCAAAAGAAAAGGTTATAGCCATATTAAATAAGTTATTTGTTAAAGATTAAAAATATTTAATAATACCGTATGTAGATAATAAAATAAAATAAATATACCGAAACAATATACTATTAATATTTTTCAAAATAATAATATGATTTAAGAAATGATAATACACTTGCTTTAACTTGCATTTCCTCACATCCAAACTTTACTTAAAAAATATGTATTTATTTGAGCTGCATCTTATTACACGTCCGAGATATTCAAATTCGATTACACGAATGGGATAGGACAGCGTTTTTAAAAAATTATAAGAAAATATACCTCCATTTGCTTGAGAGAGTTTGGAAAGCTATTAAGTAGCCCGTCCGGACTTAGAACCAAGATCTCCACGTCGATGGTAATCCAAATTACACGAGTATGACGTTTAGTCTGCCCGTCGACGATGTGGAGCCGTTATAATCATGTATAAAGCGTATTTATAGTTTAAATTGTTACGTTTTCAAAAAATCGCATCAGTTGAGTTGGTTAAAAATAAATATTTTTAGATTATTTTTAGATTTCTGTAATATTCAATAGATACATACATTTCATTTTTTGCTGAACATATTAGTCAAATATTCTGTGAAGTCATATTCTTTCTGGTAACGTTCTCCTTTCGAATATGATATAACTTGTTTTTTAAAATTCTTTATGGATATTTTTTCATTTATTTGAGGTATTTAACCGGCACTGTCTGAACTAACATATTATCACACGAGAATTTTAGTGAGCGATAGCCAAAGGTCTAGCATTTTTTCCATGATTCTTTTATATACTACAATCGATTTGGGAACAACGGCTTTACTTCTCCTTAGAATAAATTTCTCAAGAAAAATCGGTAAACCCCCGCTGGGTTTGAATCCATGTAATCGGATTCTGAGGCAAGGACTTGACCCCAAGACTACTGAGCTGAAGGTCGACTTTATAGATTATATTTTAATACTTGAACTTTTTTTTACTTTTGGGTAATATTCCATACAAAGTAACTATCATCAAAACCTAAACACGTAAGAGAATTACTAAACATAATAAAGTGGAGTTATCAATAATAACTTAACAATGTAATATTTATAATTGCCAAAATTCCTATTTAATGTTTAGAAATAAACTTATATTAATATGTTTTTTCAATGGGTCTAAAAATATGAAATATATATATTAATTCGCTGCATTGATAGTTTAAAAATTCTCATAGGAACTCCCATTATTATCTCGTGGGTCCTTTAAACGGAAATGTTTACTTTCTACCAAATAATGACAATATAATGTTGGTGAGGTTGTATGTTTGCTCAATAAACGGATAAATAATATCAACATTATCTCGTATTAATGGTATTTTACACTTCATCAAAAACAAACAATTTAATATTAAAAACAAATAACTTATTTACTGATTGGGATTAAATTCTTATTTTTTATGTAGAGTTTAATTTATTTCAACTAAATTGTATTTTATTCCTTGTGTAAATATAAACCGGAACTTTAAATAACAAAGCCTATTTATAACAAATTAATACCCATCAATATTTTGTTGACATTTTGTGTATGGTTTACATGTTTAAATTTTTAATAACCGTTTGCACATTAAAAAAATCAAACACATGGAGTAAAAGTGTATGTATTCTTTTGTCTTTTTGTTCCTTTAGTAGGGGCTGGGATTATAGTATCAGTGTGATGGATTGGTTTTAGTAAATTGACTGCTCGTAACTCCTCACATAAATGCCATTACAATCCATTAATAGTCTACCTTATATTATTTCTCAATGATTCTACCTTCGGTATCTTGAGAATAATGTCTTAAATATGTTATTAACTCGGACGGGTAGTAAAATAAATGAAAAAGCGAAAGGAGAAAGAAAGGTTAGTTTATTTAATCAGAAAATGCACTGACACTTTTGTGATATATAAAAAAATAGTACAAGTTTCAAATTTTATAGATGTAGTATGCTATCTATAAGTTATAAATATTGGATGCGGCGAAGGAAAAAAGAAAATTCTGGGGGCTGAAAGAGGAGGCTGAGAAAGGGTTAATTGTTTGTCTAAGTTCACATGAACATTTCGTAAGACAGAACACCTAATAGTAGCCTGATAATAGTAATTTATAAAAACATTTAGCATTCCATAGTTAATAAACATAGTGTTGTGTCAAAAAATTACATCAGTCGCGTACACCTTTAGTAACCATAAAATCTCCAAAGTACACTTTAAAAATCTTCTTAAGAAATGAGATATATTCATGTTATCTTGGAAAGAGTATATGGCGATTCCAAATTTTAATAAGACTGTCAGTCTAAGGAATCCTTCTTGCACCAGACTGGCCTGATGATGACGTGGATATTGGGATTAAAATCCCAATTCTTTAATAGTTTCCCACTATACTTCCACGCAAATTCGGGTACATTACCTTTAAAATAATTCCTTACTTACCGTTCTTCCTATAGAGTAATTATTATATATACGTTTAACTCGAACAGGTAGTATAAAACATTTAGATACAATTTATACATAAATAAAATTGTTGATGTAAGCTAAACAAGGCCATGCCAGATGAACAGAAAGTCTGATAAAAGCCTATAAGTCACATCAAAATCTGCTTCAATTTGTTTACCAGAATTATGTTATCAACAGATATGCTATGTGTCATACACCTTACAATCCACTATGTCTATTTATGGGTACTATTGTCATTGTTTGGAAACCCTGCATCTATAGAATTTATCTAGTAGCTTAAAATTTAGTAATAAAATGGTTATATCTATGAATCAACTTCTTAATTAGGTCAAGCCGTTGAAATAAATAATTTAATATAGTATGATTAAATATAGGCCGATTTTTTTCTTTAATGTTGGTGCTTCCTAACAATTAATCTCTAATAGGTTGGAAAAATGTGCAATTTGATTTAACTATCTCAAATGAGTGTTCACTATTATAATCATTTTTGACTTAATTAGATCATAATCTAATAAACCAGGATGACGAAAGAGATGTTTGTTAAATGCACTAACATTCATCTGAAATAAATAGAATGCTGGAAATTCACGTTGAGGTTAGAACAATTTCCAGTTAGCTTAGTCAGAATACAAATATGGTTAGGTCACGTCTTACTAATCGTAAATTCTTTTTATTGTAAATAAATTGTTTCAATCAAATTTAAATAATTATTTTTAGATTTTAATTGAAAATATGAAAGTAAAACATTATAAAGAATTCCTAAAAAATAAATTAAAAATATCCATTGTTATAAAATTTTGTTTTCTTATATATGTAAACTTTAAAAAGGATATTTAAAACTCACGAACTTCGTGCTTTTAAACATAAGGAATAGAATAGGCGGTGAAGAATATGAAAGGCATTAATTATTTCGTATGTTCATCACAAAACTCATATATTTTTCATTCATCTTGAGTACTTTTCTTCCTTTTTGTCTTTTAGGTGGGGATATAAAGTAAGAGAAAATTAAGTTGGGCCTCTGACGGGGGACACTCACAAAAATATGTTGTCAAAGAAAATGTCTAATTAACTTTACAGAAATACAGTCTCACTGTTGAGTGACAGATATGAAAAGTCTTATTAAAACTTTTAATGACTAGGTGGTGTACAGATATTTAAAATTATTTCAATTTGTTTGTCATTAAATTGACTCAAATGAGTGCTTTTATTTCCATTACAATTTATTAGTAGTTTATCATTTTGATACACAAAGAAAATCTACAAATAGTTTTCTTGGTTAAAATATTAATGTTTTGGTCAAATTGAAAATATAAACGTATAAAAATTGTGTGTATGTGTTTTAATAATTCTCTTTTCTATCAATGTGGTTTAGATTATTTTAATGAACAAATTTTGTTAAATTATTTAATTAAAAATAATCTAGTTATTGATTAATTTAACACATCTGGTGTAAGTTTTTCTAGTTTTAAATATCTAGCTTATTATATATATACCAAAAGTATTAGTTAAAAATATAAAAATGTTTGCTTTAGTTATAAATTTAGCTTTTATTAGCATGTAACTAAAAATGTAGGTGTTAGAATATTCCAATATCTATGGTAATATGAAATATATCATAATTTATATTCTCTGCTTATAAATTAAATCAAAAATAATGAGTAAAACACGTCCATCACAAATCCTGCCTTAAAATATGAGCCAATAATTAGCTTATGCATAGGAAAATTTCTTGATAGCTCAGTGGTTAAAGTGTTTTTCTACTAAGCCAAACGTCTAGGGTTCGATTTCCGTGTCCAGGTGTCATCTATCAATTTAAAAGAATAACAAAAAAAGTATTTAAATACTGGTCAGTATTTCTTAAAATTATTTTAATTGTATATTATTTTCCTATATTTCTATCTCACAAATAACTATAATGCTTATTGTATCAAGTTTCAACTGGATAACTTTGATACGTGTATTAAACTTAAGATATTTTTGTATAAAACCTATAGTATATTGTAGATTCAAATTTTTAAATATCTAAAATAGTTTTGGTTTATTTGTCATACTATGGTAAATATGTGGCAGACTTAAGTTATCTTTCAAGATGTGTTGTATCAACAAAATTCCGTAGAGTATATTTTTTATTAATATATCATAAATGTTTAGCAGAAAATAACATTGAACAAACAATATAGCACATTATTGATTAATTTACTGACAACCAATTCATCTGTGTATTACTGACATTTTTTTTTAAATGAAGCAATTATCTGTCGAGAAACAATTACGAAATGTCCCACAGGAAAAGTAATGTTGTTCTTTTTCCTTTGTTATCAGTATTAGCTATCTTGTTTGTGGGAGGGGGTGAAGGGGTGGTGAACTAATTTTTGTAAGTGGTATCAAATATTACATCCAATGACAGACTAATTGAACTAAGTGATATCGAATGTTTTATCTTTTGACCTGAAATTATTTAGTGAGGAGAAAGCAATATCCAGGCACGAAGACAAGAAGAAAAAAATTAAAGGAAGTAAAAAATATATATATAGGGTAGCAGTGGGTAATAGGGCGTGAAAAATTGGTTCTCTTGTATTAACCGCTTGAGTTTGATGAGGAGTTACCATCCTGAAATATCGCAAGATGTGGGAAATAGAAAGAGAAGTGGATATAAAAATAGAGGGTGTATGTGTATAATGCGAATCAATTTATTGAAGGATGTAGTGGCGAAATGAAAGTTGAAGTACTTACGTAAAGTAGAAGTGAAGTTAACTTGAGAACCTTGTTATATTTTTATGTTCAACCATTAAAAGATATTAATTCTCAAGTTATTATTTGTTAATAAAAAAAATTAAAATTATTTCACATTTCATTATAAGAATATCAAAGGGTTAAACTTGATTAAAATTAATTCTTAAAGTATTTTATTATTTTTATGATATCTAAAACTGTTTACTTCAAGGATTAAAGAACAAAATAATTTATTACTAGACCAACAGTTGATGTTTCAGTCTTTAAAGTGCTTGAACAGATGATTATAAATTTATAAACATCAGATACTAAGTGGGTTTCTAACATTTCTGTATGAAAATGTGTGAAAAAAAACAGAAAAGAGGGAATGATCTAAGTACTTTTATATTTGTGTTGTGAACTCCCATTTAAATCAATTAAGTTTCTTTAAAATCGTAAACTACACTCTACTAAAAAAAAGTTACCTTTTGCTTCCAGATTATTTAGTTCTCTATCTAACCAAAATAAATGTGTTTCTTTGTATTTTTTATAGTATAAAATCTCAAATTTTAAGCAATGACTACTTGCATCGGCAGTGGCTGCGTAATCTAACATGTTATTATCGTGTTTGACTATAGGAGTTTGAGCTCAGTCCGGTGAACTGATGGTGGTTTTACATTCTCTCTCCACGCAAATATGGGTACACTTATTCAAAATTAAGCCTTGATAAATCTTAAGCCATTAGGGTAGTTAGTGTATATATGCATAACATGAACAGGTAGACTAAAGAATATGACTGTGTGGGTTAAAGGCAAATAATTTTGTTTTTAATATAGTAGGCCTCAAGCTCATATACTACTTAGAGTGTAATCTATATTTAATCAAAGCGTAACATCTGAAAGCCATATATCATATACTTTTTCAGGCCTCTTAACGTTTTATGTATAACAAATGTGAGTAATCCAAATTTAAATATTTGGTGAGTTTAATTGCGGTTAAGACTTTCTTAAATTGAGTTTAACTATTTTACATATTCTCCCTAGAGATTATTTTTAAATAAATACATTAAAATATTTATGAATATTATCAACTGCAAATTGTGATAATTCTTCATGTCTTATGATAACTTTGACCCTCTTTTATGATCACATATTATAGGGCATTGTCTCGCAATAGAATAGACTTCCGATGATGGGGGGGATCAGGTCTCAATTCCCGGTCAGTTTTACTGAGCTTGTTTTTCCTATATGAATTTAATCTCTTCTTACATAAAAATTCTAGCACAATTCCTATAAAATTAACCTTTCTTTTCTCTAAAGAACTATCGTAAATAGTACATATGCGTACAGACCAAACGGGTAGTAAGAAGCGGTAACTAAAATTAAGATAAGTTTTAACTGCCATTCAGGACAAGAATGGACAGGAATAAGGATGGATAATTATAAGGATACTAATTAAGGTTGGATGGAAAGGACATCTAGTTAAATAATTTAAGTTCGTTGAAAAGTACCACCTAGACACGGGAATTTATTCCAAGACCTTTGGTTTAGTGCATCAAGCCAAAGGTCCTGGGTTTGATTCTCGTATTCATGTGTAATTTTTGAACTAAATTTAAAATTTATTGAATAGTGCTATTCTCTATATGGACATACCCGTAATAATATTGACTTGAATATGTTGTGTGTTGACTTTACTAACTCTAGTTAAGGAAAACATTTTATAGGTTTTTAAAACTTTTTTTTTACCAAAATGAGTTAAATTTAGATTTAATTTAACTTTATTATACAGTTACCTCAAAATATTTTTCAATATTATCCTATACATTGAATTATTTGAACATAGCTTATACTCATTTAAAAAGATTATGTTTAAATACGTTTATAAAATATTTAAGATCCTGTGAGACCAATATGTGAGGAAGTAAGATAAAATAAGACATAATTATCTAATGTGAAGTATTTTATTAACACAATCCGGACCATTTGTTGAAGAAAAAGGTATGTTAAAACCTGAACCCAAACTTGGGTAACCTTAGATTCAACCTTAAGGAATGTGTCAGAAATAAGCTGAAAAGAGGAGAGTAAATAATGGTAGGAGCCAACAAATGTCAATTGGCCGAGGTTAAAATATTGTAGCCATGTTCATTCA
Source organism: Timema douglasi (assembly GCA_901482245.1). Taxonomy (NCBI): domain Eukaryota; kingdom Metazoa; phylum Arthropoda; class Insecta; order Phasmatodea; family Timematidae; genus Timema; species Timema douglasi. The sequence goes on from CABEEJ010001568.1 coordinate 61,334, forward strand.
GACTAAAATTGAATGGGCGAGGTTTTATATACGAAACTTGGGGAACTATAAAATTGATTTCAAACCCCAATTCTTGGTTTTCGGTTTTGACTTCCTAGGAGGTTGTTGGAAGGAACTTGAAAAGTTAGGTTCATAGTAGCTTGCAAAAATATCATTGTCGGCTAAATGTTTCAAAAGACACAAATACACCTGCACCAAGTCCACCACTGCACTCCGTTCTTTAGCATTTTGTGGAAACGGAATTTAAAAACATTTATGACAAACAACTTTTTTTTTTTTTTTTGCTCGACATGTACTCCATGGCGTTAAATATAGATCTACTAAAATATTTTATGTTTGGCAGAGTAATCGATGTTGTATCCAGAACTCAATTCAACCAACTGATCAAAGTAGCCCGTACTCAATTCGAGTAATTGAAAAGGTAAACAATTCGCTTGGGAATCAATACAATGTCATTTGAAATTGACCCATTCCATTTGAGTCTAGGAAGGTGTCATCTTGTATTTAGTATCGAGCCGTCCTTGAGGCGCACTAAGTATTTATATGAATTTGGCCCTAGGTTTCCCCAGGCATAGCCCAATTTGATAGCAGTGAATTAAATAAGCACTTTCTTACAATTAGGAATTACATGTATGACTAACATTTTAGGAGCACTTCATACTTAAAGGAAAAAATATCTCTACAATTTCCATGAGAATGGCAGCCATGTGGCATAAAAGCCATTGAAACAAACCTCACATATATTAAGTGGTTTTGATGTTAATATATTATTTGCACTAGGAATGATATATTTGAGTTGTTACTATTTTCTTAGACCTAAAATTCGATGACACTTAATATGAAACGTTGTTGAAAATAAGCTAACTTAACTTTATAATGAATGGATTTTAAAATTACAAAGCATAAATTGTAACGGGGTTTAATCCTATAAGGACATATAGCTACCAAATAATTTCATTTTGGTTTCAACCGTATTTTGAAATGAAACAGTATTTAAACATATTTAAACTTTACCGATATTTGAAATACATCTCAGCGCTCCAGTGGGTGTTTTTCTTAAGATATACTTTCTTTCTCTCTTCAAAAGAATCGAGCTTGAGATTTTGATAAATGTTGAGGTTTCATGACCCCCTGAAATTAAAAAGGGGTGTATGGAATTCGGTTTGTCTGTCTGTCTATCTGTCTGCACCTCAGGCTAGTGCAGAATTTATTGTTACCGATTGGGCTAAAACTTGATATCTTGGATTTTCATAATATCCCCTCTATGGATATTTGGAATTAGATATCCAATCCTAAACTTAAGGGTTTTTTTACTAAAGGGCCTAATAGAAACATCTATTATCCCAAAATTTGCTCTGATGATTTTTATTAAATGTTGTACCTTGACACTAATTATTATTATAAACAAGATGTAAATTCTCATTTTCTCATGGAAATGACTGTGAGGGTACTTGAAATTAAGGAAAATTTTCATCATTTATCCGGAACTATTTGAGATACAAAATAACTTTTCATAGTTAAGCTGTATTTCTATTGAAAATGAATTTGATGCCTATAAACTTTGGTGGGAAAAGATATCTCGCTTTTCTCAATTTTTATGCAACAGTGTTCCTAATGCAATAAAGTAGGTACGTGGCATGGTATATCATTTCATTTATTATCTATGGTGTAATTTTTCTATAACAATTTATATAACTATAACTTCGTTTTACCAATCTTACGAGTTTTTTTAATAACTGTATATTTTGAGATAAAAGTGAAAGAAAATCTCTTTGGTGCACCGTATCATTTTTTCGGATATACCAAACATAATACAATCACGTCTCATATTGCATTTCGCACAGTTTTAGCATTATAAATAAAACCACTACATTTTTCCTATATGTTCCGCGTAATCATCATTTTACTATCCCTACAAAATAGTTTACATTGATTGAATATAAATTATTACGGTGTATAGATAAATGAGTAAGGTTTAATCCCAGCTGCGCAAAGAAAAATGGCAAAACTATTCAGGGCTCCTACCCATCAACTCCCCTTCAGTACCCTCGGGCAGGATTATAACCATTAATTTTTCTTCAGTTGCAAACCAGACTAACGATTCTGTCTGCAATGCCACTAATGCAGCACTTTTAATTTTTTGGATTAGTGAAATATTATATATTAAGTAAAATGAAATTATATATAAACTACCATTGATATAACGAATCTGTATTTATTCATCACGTTGAAATAATCAAATTAAAACTATGTATAAATACTTTATTAATATGAATAATTATCTATTCCTTTCTTTCTATCAATTATCCTTCACTAAACCCTTCTTGTCTGACACATTATCAAAGTCAGCTGTGGATCTTCTTACTTGACTAAAGATATTGAACTCAATTCTAGACCTTGGTGATTTTTTTAAATTGGTATCTCCCTTTCTCACAGATAATTTACTTGTTTAAGTCTGGAGCATTGTGTCTTAATTTAAATGAAATAAATCTGTATGTCACGTGCTTTTAATAAGATGGTTCTAAAAGTTCACCTAAGATATCCCTAGTAATTATTTTAAAACTGTAAAAATAGACTTAATATCCATGTTAGTGCTTCTTCACTGAAACACGTCTAATATATCCTCCCTATCCCTCTTATTCCATAGATGCACATGCTTTTCCTAATCTAAGCTCTTCTAATATCGCGTGTAACTAAACCCTCCGCTCGCTATAGTACAACAAGCACACATGAAAGTGTTCGTGCGAGGTTTACTTCCACACCTGACGTCAATGAAGTCCATTGTAAAGTTGAGGTAGAAGATTAAGGTTCGCAAACGCACCCACGCAAAAGCAACTCCGTAACGAGAAAAAAAAACGCATAATGGAGTGGTGGCAGGTAGGCTACCATCTAAGCCCTTACACTTCTTGTTTATGTTGTGTAAGGCGAACAAAATGTGCTTCCGTGCGAAAAGTCTTACAGTAAAATAAAATAAAATAAAACGACCCTCATCGATGGGCACGGTTCAAATTCCAGATTGTTATACCGAGGTCGTTTTTATTTAAGAGGCTCTCTTTTATACCTTCACACACATATGCCTAGAGTTATTTCAGGTCTGCCATCTTAGTTTGTAATATAGTAGGGTAATTAATACATATTGGTATAGCCCAATTTGGTAGTGAAATAAGATTACAATTAAAATGAGGAAACTTTTGTTTTATTTAAAATTTTGACGCTATATATAGGCATAATTGATAAAGAGTTACATCTGTTGGTATTTAAGAGAACTCACGTTTAACGTTTATTCTGACAAGTAAAAAGGTTACGTTGCATGATTCCGTTATGGTGCAGATTATAAGATAAATTATTATTATTATTATTAGCACCGCGTCTTACTACCAGTTCGGGTTATACGCACTTACTCTAATGTGTAATGGTAGGGTTATTGTGAGATGAAATGGAGGACCTACAGTTTAACGTGGAATCCATTTAACGTGGAATCCGAACCACGCTGGAGGCCTGGCATTCCCCACATTCACAAGATGTCTTGTCAGAGGTGAAGGAAGGGTTTGGGAATCGGATAAATCTGTGCCGGGAACGGGGATTGAACCCCGGCCGCCAGCATAGAAGTCTGACACCCTACCCCTAGACCGCCAGGTCACCGACTATAAGATAAAGCTATAGTATAATACGTTAAGTAAAAACTGTTACCTTTCAGGTTGAATGGAGTGTACAATTTGTAGATAGAAACAATATAAAATTCGAAAGGTGACCTGGTGGTCTAGGGTTAAGAAGTCAGACTTCTATGAGGAGGCCGGGGTTCAATCCTCGGTCCCGGCATAGATTTATCTGATTACCAAACCCTTCCTTCACCTCTGACAAGACATCTTGTGAAATGTGGGGAATGCCAGGCCTCCACCGTGTTTCGGATTCCACATTAAACTGTAGGTCCTCCATTTCATCTCACAATCACCCTACCATTACACATTATCGTAAGTACGTATAACCCGAACGGGTAGTAAGACGCGGTGATAATAATAATAAAATACGAAGTTTTTTTTTTTAGCGTATGAAAATACTGGCAAGGAGGGACACTACATCCAATTCAGTTACCTCTCTGTAGACTACCCACCATTCTGGTGGCACAGATCGTTGCCCAGGGTACACCACAGGAGTTTGTCTACACGTACTAGCAATGTGATTATGTGATGATAGTGAATATGGACGTGTGGGTCAATGTAAGTTTTAAACATAGCTTAGCCCTAATTTACCAACCCCTGATGAACGTTAGGATAACCCCTCTAAAGAGAAAAATACCCAAGGTACTAGCCGGAAATTGAACTCAGGACACCTAGGTTCGTATCCAGATGCACTGACCACTATAGGATATTTTATGGTTATTACATTGTTACTAAATTTCTCTTTTATAAATTTTGAACAATTAAATAGGTAATTATTGACTGTTGAGTCTAAAATGAAAAAGATAGAATCGTTATAGTCGATTTTGAGAAAATTGAAATTCTCTCTATTCACCCATTGTTAAACTGCTATTAATTTAGGGTTAGATAGACGGTGTTACAAAACCAACTTTTTAGGGTTTGGGGGGGTCATGAAACGTCTACATCCATCAACATCTTGGGCTAGATTTTTTTTAATGGTTGTAATACTATACCTTAAAGTGTTGGCTAAGTTAAAAGAAATATATATTTGTGTATAGCTTGAAAACTTTTGGTTTTATAAAAATATATTTCAAGTAAACTGTGTTTGTTATTAATAGATCCATATGAATGCAATGATAAGTAATTTCATATCTCAAAGTCTTACGGAGGTAAAATTAAAAATTAGAATTTACGCATAAAACCGGAACCCTTAAAGTCATTTTGACGAAAAGTAGAGCGTGACCATTTGGTTTGTTGTAATATTGATCAAAACTTATAAATAAAATTTAATCAAAATCATTAAAGCTGATTTTGATAAAATCGATTTTTTTTCTTTCTACCCTTAAACTGCCATTAATTTTAGGGTTGGATATCCAATTCTAAAAGTTCTTCCGAGTAAATCTATGAAAACCCTATATACCAAGTTTTAACCCAATCGGTAAAATAGTTTAGGCTCTAGCCCGAGGTACATACTGACAGATAGATGGACAGACAGACGGCAATGCGAAAACCACTTTCTAGGGCTCAGAGGGTCTTGAGGAGTCGATATCCATCGAAATCTCGAGTTCAATTTAATTTGACGGTCAAAAAAATGTAAGGTAGATAAAAAGTAAAAATATTGTTATTGGGTCCCCGTGGGTCAACTCTTCGTATTAAAATGTTGACTTCCAGTTTAAAATTTTCGACATTTTATCAGGGGTTACAGATCTATGGTTATTGCATTGCTACTAAATCATCATTTATAAATTTTGACAAAAATAATATGTAATTATTGACTGTTGAATCTAAAATGATAGAGATAGATCATTGTTGAATAAACATGTCTCCTAAGAGGTTGAAAGAAAGAGAACATTAACTTTTTTTTTAAACTTACTCATTTCTTACTATATGGCATTATATAAATATTGGGTTAAAGCATAAGTAGTACCTCTTTACAACTAAAATATTGATCAACGCCTAAATACGAATTTTAATCAAAATTTTTAGGGCCGATTTTGAGAAAATCGATTGTTTCTGTTTTCGATTTTCACTAAACTACTCTTAATTTTGGAGTTAAAAAGACATACAGACAGATGGAATTGCAAATACCACTTTTTAGTGTTCGGGGGGCCATGGAACGTCGACATCTATCAAAATTTTAGGTTAAATATTTTTTTTTTGCAGTTGCAATACTATACCTTTAGTTTTCAAAAAATTAAAATAGATATAATTGCGTATAGCTTGCAAGTTATTGAATTATACAAATTTGTTGCGAATAAAATACTTGTATTATACTTAGATCTACATATTTACAACGATATATAATTTCATATCTCAAACATTTTTAGAAAGTGAGAATTTACGCATCTAACCTAAGCCCTTAAAGTCATTTTGCCGTAATTTTGCGAGTAGCCATTTTGCTTAGAATATTTTTAAGTGTTTGAAACAAAATCTAATCAAAATTATTAAGAGCCGATTTTGAAATAATCGACTTTATTCTTTTCCCCCTTCAGTAAACTACCATTAATATTAGGGATGGATATCCAATTCCAATAACTCTTCGGGGCAACCCCATGAAAACCCCAGATACCAAGTTTTAGCCCTATCGGTAAAATAGTTTAGGCTCCTTTCGGAGTTACAGACAGACAGACAGACAGAAATTCAAAAACATCTTTTTCGAAATTGAGGGAGAGGGGTAGGGGGTCATGAAAATTCAATATACATCAAAATCTCGAGTGCGATTTGTTTGACGATCCCAATATTTTATCTAGGTATACCTGTAAGATAACGAGAAATTTAAAAAGTATGTGTTTATAAAAGATCGATAGTAGCATATTTATTCAACATGTCTGTATAAAAATTAGTAGAAGATGAGTATAAAAAACTCAAAAAATCATAAAAATGTTTAAAAATGTCTCAAAAGGAATTTAAACTAAGAAAATCTGACCTTTAATTACCAAAATGAAGAAAAAAATTACAAAAAAACTTATAAAATATACATTTCATTATCCAAGATATCATGAACATTATTTAAGTACACGAGCATTGTTTGTGATGTATCAATAAAAAATCACATGTCATAAAAATTCGGTTCCTGTTTATTAGAAACCAATGACAGAATTTACATCTTGGTAAAGGATAAATTATAATTATTTTTACATATAAATATTGGGCAAGGACTTTTTTTCATATTCTTATTTAACTTTTTAACCCTATAAGAATGTCCATATTTATGTGATGTTCCAAATAATCTCTTATATTGTTTCTAGTGTAGTGTATGGATACTTATTTTAACATTTTTTATTTCTCTGCCTCATGGGTAAAATCTATACCTCAGAGTAGATCCCGTCTAACCCAGATGTGGCTTTAGGTGGTAATGTCAGTGGCCTGAAAAGGAGTGGAGGGCAGGGGTGGAAGGTCTAAGCAGAGCTGGATGGGAAGTGTGTTGAAGGAGAGAAGGGGTGGGGGTAGTTTGGGTACGCAGTCAAATGTGGCTTCCCAGGGCGCGCGGGGTGGTATTTGTGCCAATTAGACAAGCACCACAGTTAGTACCGATCACGCCTGCCAACGTCACCGCAAAACTAGATATATATGTGTGTGTATGTGTGTGTGAGTGTGTGAGTGTGTGTGTGTGTGTGTGTGTGTGTGTGTGTGTGTGCAAGAGCACGTGTGTAGGATTGAAAGGGGAAGGGGATTGTTAGGACGAGTGGACTCGTGTGAAAAGGAAATTCTCTGAACGGTCACTGGAAATATTCTGAGTCACTGAAGCTTAATGTAGCGGGTGTTACATGGGCGTGGAGTAGGGTAGACTAATTATTAAAGTTCAGCATAATTTTTCTTTTGGGTCAGTAGCTCAACATGTCCTATTAAGTCTATTTTTTTTTGCACTACGCTTTACTACTAATTTGGAAGACGGCCGTTTAATCATAACTATGTGTAAGGAATGAGGAATGTATAAATTTAGAGGTACATAAAGTACCCACATTCGTATGGAGGGAGAGTGGAAAATTATTTTAAAAAATACTCTCAGCTCACCCAACAGGGATTCGAACCAAAGCCTTCTTAACACCATCAATCCAGACCAGATGAGGATGATCCCTTATCTTGCATGACAGACAATTTAGTTCTTAAGTTTCAAACTATTAGCTATCTATTATTTTTACAAACAAATTATGGTTAGATTACAAATTTAGCCTTATATTATCTGACCTAGTAAAGAGTCTTTAACTCATCTAGAGGAAATCACTACAAATGTTATGTCTATTGTTTGGTTCAATAATTAATAGATTTGATATATTCTTATCACTTTTTTAAAGATAAAGCTAAAATTAAAATTGGGAAACCAGAATTCTTTATTCCCCTAATCATTCGAGACCTATGGTATTCGATATATTAGAGATTAGTAAAAATTTCAAAGAGTTATATCTAATATATGTATTACGAATATTTAACAGTTTTAATCAATGTTTTAAAAAAAGTTGAATAAAGTTTTATTTACTTGTGTAGTTGGGAGATTAACAAACCCACAAAAATAGATAAAATTGTATTGATATAGTTCATTTTTTAAAAAGGGTTCAATTTGTTCATAACGCAATCAACACGAAAACTAACTAGATTTACCAGTGTCATCAAGACTCGAGCAGCATTTTAAAATTTAATTTGAAATAAATTCACCTTAATTTATATCACACAATTTTAAAGATTGGAGGATTCAATTTTTTATTCGTGATTCGAAAGAAAAACATACATTCAGATTAGAAATTGCCATTTAAGAAAAGTTATATAGTACCTAATTTTATTTAAAATATATGTTAAGCCCAATATCACTTTATTTAAATAATTTAATCAATGTAAAGTGGTAGTAACATGTTGACTTTTAATTTAGATTAGGTTTTTATGCAATAAATCTGGATTATACTGATAAATTAATATATATATATATATATATATCCATATATACATTTATGAGCTCTAATAAGAAATATTATAAATAATGGGATAATTTACACAAAAGAAAGGCCTACAATCAATGAAAAAAAGAAGCAATTACAAAGTTTATTTGTAACACAACGTGTTTATTGAAACAAGCACTGTGACACACGGTACAATCTCGTATATATGTTAATCAGTAGAACAAATCCGTTTGTTTTACCTTGACACATTCGTTCTAATACTTTATGATCCTATGATTTAACCGTGTCGTCAAACAAGTAAATGTGTATAAAATGAAATATATATATTTAGTCCAATATTGACATACTCATTATATATGAAAAAATGCACCACGAAATTATATTTCTTACATAATTAGTTAAATATGACATATCTTATCATACATATATTACTGCCCTAAATCTCGTACATCAAAGCATGTTCTGTTGAGATATATTTTTAACAGAATGATCCAATGTTAACGTATCTCATTTATGCATACAGTAAAACTTTAAATCCTTCTGTTCGTTTATTTCCGTATGTTGTTTTGTTGTAAATAAAAAATTGCTGATAGAGATGGGGAAACGTCTGTTATACTCTTTATCTTTAAGAATAGAAAGTAAGTTATACCTTCACACTATTTCAGCATCTAAAAAAGCAGTGCCGAAAAAAATCGACTGTCATTGTGATTACATTTGCGTCTTAAATTTATAACAATAAAATACAGTAACATTTAATTTATGGATCTTATTTTTAAGTATCGACAAGGGGTTTGGAAATAATGATTTATTATAAAAGTTAAGAGGAAGGAGGAAAACTAAAAGAAAATGCCTTAATATTTTCTTGTAGAGAAGTCGTAAATATCACATATTGGTTTCAGAGTCCTGATACCACCAACCTGAGATTCAAACTACATTATCATTTTCAAATAATAACTATTACATTGTAAGTATAAAATTATATTTAAGTTTATTTTAGCCAAATATGAGGCTATTTTATGAATTATTTGTGTTATTATTTTTGTGTAACCTTTTATATACAAATAATATAGTAATTAACAGGCTGTTGAAACTAATCTGTATAGTATCGGAAAAACCTACCAAATAAGTAAAATTAGTAGGTGTTATTTTGAAATTGAAGAATATATATATTTTTTAATATTACAGCTAGCTCTATAATTTAATTTAATTTATAGGGAAGAAGATAATCAAAGATGAATTGCATCCACACTAACGTGGTAAATGTTTGGGAAAATTAAATGAAAAACTACCTTTCGATCACTGGCAATTTAGTTTATTCATATCTAAATCGTGTAGTCAGCAGTGCAAGATGTATAATTCGTCTCAAGTTCTAAAATTTCTAGTAAATTATACTATTAAATAAGTATTTATAAAAATACACGCTGAAAAAGTTAATATTACATTTAATACAGACTATTGAAAAAATAAAAATATATTTTTGAATAATTTTTTGGACTAGGAGTATTTTTATATTTAGTTCTGCGAAAAAATATTAAAAATAGAATAATGTTTATCTCACTTGAACTTGTAATGATGTCCACAAATACAATCCTATCATTATTGGCCATTTAAATCATATTTAAAAGGCTAGAGTCTTAGATACTAGATTATCACATTCTTGGAATAACTTATATGTTGAAATTTGACTTAAGAAAAGTATTAATTGTGTGTTCACATTATTGTTGACGAAAATTAAATATTATTTTACCACCGTTGTTATAATTTAATCTTCGTTGCCTGGATTTAATTACCTAAATGAAACGAGTAAGTAGCATTTTTTAAATGGAAATAACACATTAATGTATGTCAGTCCATGTTATAGTACAACTAATTTTACAAAATGAGCAGCTAAGTGATCAATAATTATATTAACGTGGATGTAGTTAATTCCGAAATTTTATAGATTGTCAGGTGTAATCCTATGTGATTGGAGTAGTTGTTTTAACAAGCTAATATTTTAATTATTAATATTACATTGTCATATTTGGATAAAATAACTATATTTATATATTTATTAGTTACGATTATAGGCACATTTTAATATAATATTCTTTAAACTAAAAAATAAAATCTGGGCACTGGAATTGAAAGCAAGTCCTTTGGTTTTAACACCCAAATGCTAACACTTAGATATCCAGAAATTGTTCTGTGACTCCGGTCCCTCTCCACTAATATTTTAAGGCAGCTTATGTGATGGACGCGTGGAAACGGTCAGTTATATAATATGTGTTATCAATTAAGATCCCAAGCTTTCAGATAACGCTCTTACCATCGACTCCGTAGTTGGCTTTTGTCAGGCAATAAATATGAGTGGAAAATAATACTAAGCACGGAACGATTACTATATAGCCTAGTGACAAAAGTATCGGCGTACGTAGCCAAAGGTACAATTCCCGTATCCAGATATATTTTTTCAATTTAAAAAATATAGTAAAATATTTAAAAATTCTTAAATGATTTAAATATCATATTATATAAATTTAAAATATAGGTTATGTTTAATGTTATAAATAATATTATATTTATTCAAATATTAAAATTAAGATAGTAAAAGCTTCGAATTTAGCTACCACAATTAATAGGTAAATTATTTTAAATTCTTAAAACTTTAAAATTTTCTCGGGTTATTTTCTTATACAATAATTAATTTTAGGAAATGTTATTATAAGGGGAGTTTCAAATAAATACACCAATATTCTTATAAAGTGTTAATAGAAAACTACCCATAAAAACTCTCTCACTAAGAACATATAGCCAGAATCTATTCATACATAGAGAGTTTATAAAAGTACTCAAATGGAGCCATCTATATTATATGTTGTATTCACAACTCTAGAGAAATTGTGCGACTTGGTTGGATTTTTGAATAATCAATTTAATATTATAGATAATAGTTTCTATTTTCAAAAAGATTCAAATTTATTTCCAAATTAGTTCTGTTACAGATTCTCTAACCTTAGTTTAAGATCTGTAAAGTAGCACCCTTTTGTCCAAAATAATATCTGAGATTAGCTATTTATAAAACATAAGCACATATTTAACCACAAATAATAATAAACTGGTAAATTAGAACAGCTTATTGATACCAATAATGAGCTGTATAATATCGATCCAATTATAAACACTTCTTAGGGCCGGTCTTATGATTACCGGATAGATATTGCTATCGGAAAGTTAATGTTAGCAACTAGATAAAGGTTTTCAGCCAGTTTAATATTGTACACGTAATATGAACTGAATCTATCTGTCGGATAGCTATCTATTGGATAAACATATTTTCATGAAGAAAAAGCAAAATTGGTACTGTCTTTAATGGTGCGTTTATGCATATAAACCCTGCTGATACCTCCACAGCCTAATAGTGGCTGCAATGCTCAGCATTTGTTAAATAATGGTAGTTGAACGAGTGTGAGTAAACAGATGGCATGACGTGGGCACAGAAGTTAGGTTGTTTTGTGAGTACTAATTTCGGTGTCTGCCAAAATGTGGTCAATAGTTTAGTACAACGATTACAAAATTTCACCTACTGTACTCACAATAAATAATTTGTTTTTTATATATCCACAACTCTATAAATAGCTTGTCAGTTTTTATAAAAGTATATATTAAATGTTCTAACTTTATATATATATATATATATAGCCTGGACCTGTACCTACTAAGCATGTTAATCAAGATTTTAATCTAAAAACATATTTATATAGGTGAAACCTCATTTAAAACAACGCGTCACTAAGTAAATGCCAATTTTAATTTCCAGATAAAAGTTATCATGTACTTAAACCTTACAAAAAAAATGTTGGATAAATAAATTTTATCTGGCAGATTAATGCTATCTGGCAGTCATAAGACGCACTTTCAACTTATCGACAGATACAAACATCTATCGGAAAGATTAATATGTATCTAGGAGTTATAAGACCAGCCCTTCACAGAAGCTCTATTGCGTATGAAATAAAGTATACCTATAACATAATTAAAGTGTACTGGGTTTGTAAAAAAAATATGCATGAGTGAGCTGTCGTAGAAAAATATTTATTACAACAAGGGATATATACAACTTTTATAAAGTTTTAATCAAGTTAAAATTTAGTTCTCATTGTTTTAACATTGAACAAATATATCAACATGTATATTTCATTCAAAAAATATGGTTGTTTAGATTATTTTCAATTATTTAGTAAAATTATATATTCAAAATTAATACAATTTATAAAAATTCATCATCTGAGCGTGTTTCTTTGTTTCAAAACTAATTGAAAATGTAAAACGATAAATGTTATCTTAGGTTTGATTTTTGAAATAACTATCAACTGGGTTAATAAAACGTATTAGTCACAGGAAAAATGATAACAGTCACAGCATCAACACTGGAAACTTTGATAATTTCAAATTTTACAACTGAGTGCCTTCCATTTCTACAGAAGATGCTCAAAAATACAGGATGACCCACGGAAAAGTAGAATGTGGGTAAGTCAATGAAGCTTTAGACAAGCAGTTCACTTGCTCATTCTTCATGTACAATTTGGGAGGAAGGGGATTGAACTCCTCTGTAACATTACGATGTATAATGTTCCAATTGGACCACGCCCAATACGGACGTAAATGGATGTATCGCATCAATTCATACTACCCGCTTCAATAAATTCAATTAAATTTAGGATCCCTACAATAGTATTGTTCACTGTTGTAGTTCTTGTAGGCTAAGAAGACATAATATAACCATGCTGGACAATATGTTTCACTACTCAATCCAAACCAATGTAATAAATAATCTGTCCAAGTACTTACAATATGAATCTGCTTTCAATAGAATCATGCTAGGCTGAACGACGCACGGGAATCCAAGACCGGCGACTGGGGCAGGAAAGGCCGGTGTATCAACAACGCGTCCCGGCACTCCGACTGTACTAGCGTGAAATGAGCCAAGAACTATCAACATCGACTAGAAGACAACTATGTTTCCGACCTCTGGCGGATACTAGAGGAACCTCCTT
>CABEEJ010001568.1:75406-135672 GCA_901482245.1 Timema douglasi
CTTTTTTTGAAGTAACTTTTCATATTTAATATTTTTGTTTGAATTAACGTAACGTGACGTAATTTTTATTGGAATTTGAATTAGGATAACTTTAATCTTTTGTAACGTAAGTTCTGTTTGAACAGCTAATGTTTTGTTATTTGAGGGAACAGTTTGTCCCATATTCTCAGTCAGATCTGATAGTCCCGTGGGAGTTTGGCTTAGGTCTGAGAGTCAAACCCTCACGTTTTGTAAACACTGTTGTGTTGTCGTTAAATTTAAATTACTTTGTATTTATGATATCGTTTTCTGCGAATTACGAAACCTTTGAAACCATATCAAGGTGCCCATTAGGCCCTTATAACATTGTATCGCATTTAAATATCTATACGCTGTGGTATTGTCTCTTATAGACTGGACCATCAATATTATGATGGATTTCATGTTTTCTTTTCTTAAACACTTGCGCAACTTTATTGATATAAAGTTATTGACATCAAGCATAATTTCCAACTGTACTCATTATGATATAATGAGACCATGTACTGTTAACTGCGCTCTTGTCATTTAATTGAATAAACTGCTCATTGTTGAATTTACATATTTATATAATTTCCATTTATCTTGTATGTTAAATTACATCCTCTCCCTTTTATTACCTTTTACTGGTCGGGGTAGTATTAAGAGACGTAGAGAGGGTGTAACACCTCCAATTCAGAGTGAGAGGCCTGCCGGAGTAGGAGGTGGGTTACTTTTCCGTGGGCCCCCTGTACTTGTATACATTCGAAGACGAGTGGAAACATACTTCATTGTTTTATACATTACACGCTGCGACATAGTCTGTTTAGATGGCTATACTAACGGTACACAATTTATTAATCGCATCGGCTGTTTTATAAGCAGTGTAAAGCTTATTGATGGTAGAGATGTTTGTATAAGCAGTATATCATTTTTTGCTGACATCTGCGGCTGTACAAGCATTTTCCCATTTATTTTTGGCTTTAACGGTTTTATAAAAATTGTATAATCTGTTATTGACATTGATGGTTTTACGAGCACTGTACAGTCATAAACTGGCATAATTTGATGTACATGTAGTAAACCTTTATTTTCGAGTGTATCAATATCAATGGCAATAATTACGTACACATATTATTTAAATGGTTTCCAAAAAAAATTAATACAATGAACGATCTTAATTAAGTTGTATTTTTAATCGCAAACTAATATTAAGGAAATATTGCAATTTTACATTTTCAGCATGCTTTGTTAAAAGATATAATGTACTTAAAAGTAAATAGATGAATTTGTTTACAAATTGTATACAAAAATATTTTATAAAAATAAATCGAGATTTTGTTTATAAATGAAGCCAAAGGAAGATTGATTGATACAATGCTATAGGAATATCTATGCTAGCATTTGGATGGTCGTATGATAGTAATATATTTCCTAACAAACTTTCAAAAGGCGTTAGATTATAAACATATTTGAATTATAAAGGAAGGCATTATTAAATATAATTACATAATACTCTATATTTATCAAATTGTATAATATACCAGCATCCTTATAACTTTTACACGCTTTTTAGCTGTTTAATCTTGTCTTCTACTATTTCATTATTTAATATAAACTATCTAGTTTTATTCTACTAATATATCACGTAAGTGTTATTTCTAATAAAATGATATTTAAATACTAATATACAACCTAAGTCGATATTTACATAAAAAATTATTTCTTAGTCTGCATTTCATCATGTCTCATAAAATTGTATAAAGTAACCAACAGAAATAAAAACGTATGGAATTTACATGTGATGAGCTCAAATAAAATAGTGGCAAAGAAACTTTTTATTTCAATACAAAGTATATGAAAGTCAGTTTTTGATTAAAGAGAAAGAATAGAAAATAAAAGATCTAAATGATGTATGATCAAGGAGATGAAAGAAACACAGTACGTGAAGACTTGAATACGGCCAAAAGTTGGGAGAAAAAGCAGAACGAGGGAAAAAAAAAATTCAAAAAGAGCGGTGCCAACCACTTGAGTATTTCTATTGTCTAAAAGTCATTTGTGTTTTACCTCTTAATTTTTATATAAAATATCTTTACTCTTTGCTTGCTTTAATACGACTTAGTGTTAGACATCAAATACTCGTATAGTGAGGTTACATTCTATAGTAAATTATTCTTTTTTTAAAAAATAAAATGAGGTTAAAATATTAACATAAGTATTAATTAATAGTATAATTATTGGATTATAAATGGTATTTTTACTAAACCAAGAGTATAAGTAGTATTTGTTTGGGTAAATACCGACAATGAAATTTTTTACATTTTATTTTAGCATCACGTCTTACTTCTTCTTTAAATTATTTGCAAAGGGAAAACAAGGCTATTAGTGATGAGAATACTCCCACTTTTAGTTTACGTTTATATAATAGATCAACATAAAACACCTCTAAGTATTTTGTCAGAAGTCAATAAGAGCTACTTTATTCTAGTTATAATATATATTTTTTATTTGACTGTCGTTAACTCTATAAAAATCTAGTATTCTTTTTATTTAGTGACCTGAATTGGTTGTCACAATGTCTAATACACGAGGTTTTTATAAAGAAAAATATATAGCACTGTATCTAACTCTCATGATTTCAAGAAGTAAATATGTAGATTGTTTTGGTTTATTAGGATTAAAGCCAAACATACAAATGACCACTTTGTCTAAGGCATCAGTATTATAATTTTCAGGGTGTGCCCAGATAACACAGCCTATTTTTGGAAGTGCTAAGGGAGAGAAAATCTAACTAAAAACATAATTTGGAGACTAGATCGTTATATCTTCCTTTTCGGGCAAAGAGCTAATAACTAAACAAAATCAAAATATAGGAAGGCCTATTAAATTTAATATTTAATTAATTTATTTGATCCAAATTAGTTCCCTGCAACCTGAAGAAAAGAATATTAATATTTTAACTTAGTAGTTTTTTTAATCATCTATCTAATATGTATTTATTCATAAATATTCTTGGACCTCCACTTATGGGAATACACATAGTCAAATAAATCTATTACTAATAGAAAAAAAGAGGTCAGACAACCTTAATTGATATCAGATCATAAATTGGCAAATATTGTGAGTGTGACCACTTCTTGGAAGTTGTAAGACCTAGCGGATACCTATCAGTAATGAAAAATAAATTAAATCAGAGGGAAGACTTAGAATAAATCAAAAATTGAAAATTTAAATATAGGTTTTCTTCCATAGAGTGCTCAAACGATGAGGAAGACATCAATCCAAAGAAACAGTGTAGAATTGTCAGGAATAATACAATAAATGTAGCAAAGAGTGGTGTGGGTATTTTTAAAAGGAGTGAGATGAAACCATGGTTTGACAACAGATGTTCAAAATTAATAGATGAAAGAAGAAAAACCAAATAACATTGGTTAGAAAGTCTTAGTGTATTGAGCTTAAACAAATTTAGCAATGCCAAATAGAAAGTCATTACCTTTTTCAAATACCAAAAGAGAGAGTATTTAAAATATAACGTTTGCCAGATAAGACCAGATTACAAAAATAAGAAAATTATAGACCTTTATTAGGTGATAAGGATTATAAGAAAAGTTATCAGGCTAGGGCTAATTTAGTGAAAGGCAAGAGTGGTAATAGAATGGCAGATATTATAGAGGCTTTAAGTAAATGGAATTCCCACCTTAGACATGTTATGACTGTCCATGAAGGATCTGAATTGGGTGAGGGTATTAAAATCATACTGCTTACTTACCCAATAGGTTCAAATCAAATAATTACTGAATTCAAAGAGGCTTCTTGAAGTTTAAAAAACCCAAATATTTCTAGGTATCCAGGTATAAATTCAATTCCAGGAAAGTTAATGAAGGGCTGATTGAGAAAGGCTATTAATATAAAGTATATCTAGGAACAGTTTTACTAGCAATAACGTTTCTATATTAAAAAATAGGAAAATTATACATTCAGGAAATCAATGCTATTACTCGGTCAGTAGTTTTTGACCTCTTGTCTGCCTTCAAGGAAAGTAAATCTCAAAATATGCAAAGTAATAATTTTACTGGTTATTCTATACAGATGGTAAAAAATGTGTCTACTACCTTTAATGATGAAAATAAATCTAGAATTTTGGAAAACAAGGTTCTTAGGAAAATATTGTTCCCAAATGGGAGGAGAACATTTGATATTAGAGGAAGGGACATAATGATGAGTTACATACCCGGAACTCATCACAAGACATTGCTAGGATAATAATGTCTAGTAGATTACTGTGGGTAGGACATGCAGCGTGAAAACGAGATTATAGAAACTTGTTCAAAGTAGTTACTCGCAAAACCAATGGAAATATACCATTGTGAAGACCTAGACGCAGACGGGAGGGTAACATTAGAATGGACCTGAAAGAGGTAGGTTGTTATGAGGAGGATTGGATCGAACTAGTTCAAGATATGCATTGGGTATTATGATATGAAATGTATATAAATAGCTCAAGAGAGGGATAATTGGCGTACTTTTTAAAGTGCGGTGATGAACCTTCAAGTTCCTTGTACCATCAAGTTATTAAGTGAATAAATGTTTTTAGTCAAATACAGTAATCACATTGCTTTTCGATGAATCACTAATCTCATTAGATGTTTCAATGCAGTGTCCATCCTAAACTAAACATTGGATCGGAACAAATGAGAAATCACCTTGTTGATAATTTAATAGTTCACAACTTTTATAATAAAATATAGGTGACCTCGTGGTCTAGGTGTAAGGTGTCGGATTTCTGTGCTAGAGGTCCGGGGTTCAATCCTCGGTCCCAGCACAGATTTATCTGATTACCAAATCTTCCCTCACATCTGACAATACATCTTGTGAATGTGGGGTGGGGAATGCCAGGCCTCCACCGTGGTTCGGATTCCACGTTAAACTGTAGGTCCTCCATTTCATCTCACAATCATCCTACCATTACACATTAGAGTAAGTGGGTATATCGCGAACGGGTAATAAGACGCGCTGCTAATGATAATAATAATAATAATATTATAAAATGTTTTTAATAAACATATTATACTTAGTTTTATTTCACTTTTTATTAAAAAATGATTATTTTAATTAGGTTTACAGCCGTTTGCTTGAAAAGGAGGTAAAAACAAGCTAATCTCCAAAGGATATCTTGATACAGTTTTTCGATCTTCTACCATTTTCCAAGGTTTTGCTGTTTTATCTAGGAATATCCTGTATAATTAAGAACAAATACACCTAGGGTACACACCCTAAGATTTTACACTAAGTACATGTGGAAGAGTTTCAGCTTTAGCTGTTTCTTGGTTTAGGAACTACCAACACCCTTTATCCAGTGGTTTAAGGTGGAAGGATTGCAACTTCTGTAGAACTCCTTGCAATTGCTAGACCTTACGGTTGAAGGGGTTTATAATTGGGGGGAGGGAGGTGAGATTGTGTTCTTTTTAAAATTTATTAGATTGAAGGTTGACATTTTTCCTTGCATAATAATTTCAATAGAGTTGTGTTGCTACTGGATTAAAAACAGCACCGCGATAATGAGTCACTTTATCAGATATCCTTTTAATCTCTTATTTAGTTAATATTTTTCAAATAGAAGGGCTTTAAATATAAAACATAAAAATATTTAATTAAAGTGAACGCATTAGAATGGAACTTGACTTAATACCTACATAAGTAGGTTCACAGGCATTTCAGTATTGTCTTGTCTGGTTATCGATTATAAGGAAGATTAAGGTTAAAATTATATTCAGGATTAATGAAGTGGCTTATATTAATAAATTACCACATTTTATTTAGATTTTCTCTTTCTTGGCTCTATCCCATAAGTATAGTTAAATGTGGAATACACAGATAAGTAATGGACATCCGCAAAAAAGGTTTAAATAATAATAATAATAATAATAATAATAATAATAATAAATTAATATTCATTCACCTTGAAAATAATATGGTTCATTTCAGGTGAATACAGATAAATGTGTTCATTTGTTTTGATGTAATGAAGGATAAAAACTAATGAGAGTTTAATATGATTTGATTATATGTAAAATATAAATATATTAATTATAATATTAAATGTAGTCATTATAGTTCAAGAATGTAAAGACAATTTAAAATATATTTACAATAGATGGAAGATTTTAATGTTATCTGGCATCTTCCTCAAGAGGATAACAAGGTGAATGGGTGTCTTAGGTGAACACCAGTACGAGGCAGCAATATGGATAGGAAGACAAAAGGGTAGTGTAGTACTAGTACTATTACTGTTCCCAAAGCTGGAGAGGAAGTATTAGGGGAACACTAGACCAGGCCCGGGGTAGGAGAGGAGAATACAAGGGCGCATCAATATCAGGCCCCGAGGTGGAAAGGACGCTACTAGAGGGACACCAACACCAAGCCCCGAGCTAAAGAGGAGAGTACAAGGGGGGCATCAATATCAGGCCCCGAGGTGGAAAGGAAGCTACTAGGGGAACACTAGACCAGGCCCGGGGCAGGAGAGGAGAATACAAGGGGGCATCAATATCAGGCCCCGAGGTGGAAAGGAAGCTACTAGGGGAACACTAGACCAGGCCCGGGGCAGGAGAGGAGAATACAAGGGGGCATCAATATCAGGCCCCGAGGTGGAAAGGAAGCTACTAGGGGAACACTAGACCACGCCCGGGGCAGGAGAGGAGAATCCAAGGGCGCATCAATATCAGGACCCGAGGTGGAAAGGACGCTACTAGAGGGACACCAACACCAAGCCCCGAGCTAAAGAGGAGAGTACAAGGGGGGCATCAATATCAGGCCCCGAGGTGGAAAGGAAGCTACTAGGGGAACACTAGACCAGGCCCGGGGCAGGAGAGGAGAATACAAGGGGGCATCAATATCAGGCCCCGAGGTGGAAAGGAAGCTACTAGGGGAACACTAGACCAGGCCCGGGGCAGGAGAGAAGAATACAAGGGGGGCATCAATATCAGGCCCCGATGTGGAAAGGACGCTACTAGAGGGACACCAACACCAAGCCTCGAGCTAAAGAGGAGAGTACAAGGGGGGCATCAATATCAGGTCCCGAGGTGGAAAGGAAGCTACAAGGGGAACACTACACCAGGCCCGGGGCAGGAGAGGAGAATACAAGGAGGGCATCAATACCAGTCCCCGACCTAATGAGGAGAGTACAAGGGGGGCATAAATACCAGGCCCCGAGCTAATGAGGAGAGTATAAGGGGGGCATCAATATCAGGCCCCGAGCTAAGGAGTAGAGTACAAGAGGGATATCAATATCAGGCCCCGAGCTGGAAAGGACGCTACTAGAGGGACACCAACACCAAGCCCCGAGCTAAAGAGGAGAGTACAAGGGGGCCATCAATACCAGGCCCCGAGCTAATGAGGAGAGTACAAGGGGGGCATAAATACCAGGCCCCGAGCTAATGAGGAGAGTATAAGGGGGGCATCAATATCAGGCCCCGAGCTAAGGAGTAGAGTACAAGAGGGATATCAATATCAGGCCCCGAGCTGGAAAGGACGCTACTAGAGGGACACCAACACCAAGCCCCGAGCTAAAGAGGAGAGTACAAGGGGGCCATCAATACCAGGCCCCGAGCTAATGAGGAGAGTACAAGGGGGCCATCAATACCAGGCCCCGAGCTAATGAGGAGAGTATAAGGGGGGCATCAATATCAGGCCCCGAGGTGGAAAGGAAGCTACTAGGGGAACACCAATACCAGGCCCCGAGCCAAAGAGGAGAGTACAAGGGGGCCATCAATACCAGGCCCCGAGCTAATGAGAAGAGTGTAAGGGGGGCATCAATATCAGGCCCCCAGCTAAAGAGGAGAATACATGGGGGCCATAAATACCAGGCTCCGAGCTAATGAGGAGAGTATAAGGGGGGCATCAATATCAGGCCCCGAGCTAAAGAAGAGAGTACAAGGGGGCCATTAATACCAGACCCCGAGCTAATGAGGAGAGTACAAGCGGGGCATCAATATTAGGCCCCGAGCTAAATAGGAGACTAAAAGGGGGCATCAATATCAGGCCCCGATCTGGAAACGAAGCAACTAGGGGAACACCAATACCAGGCCCCTAGCTAAAGAGGAGAGTACAAGGGGGTCATCAATACCAGGCCCTGAGCTGGAAAGGACGCTACTAGAGGGACACCAACACCAAGCCCCGAGCTGGAAAGCAGAGTACAAGGGGGGCATCAATACCATGCCCCGAGCTAAAGAGGAGAGTACAAGGGGGTCATCAATATCAGGCCCCATGCTAAGGAGGAGAGTACAAGGGGGTATCAATATCAGGCCCCGATATGGAAAGGACGCTACTAGAGGGACACCAATACCAGACCCCAAGCAAGAAAGGAGAGTACTAGGGGGTCATCAATATCAGGTCCCGAGCTAAAGAGGAGAGTACAAGGGGGTATCAATATCAGGCCCCGAGGTGGAAAGGAAGCTACTAGGGGAACACTAGACCAGGCCCGGGGCAGGAGAGGAGAATACAAGGGGGGCATCAATATAAGGCCCCGAGGTGGAAAGGACGCTACTAGAGGGACACCAACACCAAGCCCTGAGCTAAAGAGGAGAGTACAAGGGGGGCATCAATATCAGGCCCCGAGGTGGAAAGGAAGCTACTAGGGGAACACTAGACCAGGCCCGCGGCAGGAGAGGAGAATACAAGGGGGGCATCAATATCAGGCCCCGAGGTGGAAAGGAAGCTACTAGGGGAACACTAGACCAGGCCCGGGGCAGGAGAGAAGAATACAAGGGGGGCATCAATATCAGGCCCCGATGTGGAAAGGACGCTACTAGAGGGACACCAACACCAAGCCTCGAGCTAAAGAGGAGAGTACAAGGGGGGCATCAATATCAGGTCCCGAGGTGGAAAGGAAGCTACAAGGGGAACACTACACCAGGCCCGGGGCAGGAGAGGAGAATACAAGGAGGGCATCAATACCAGTCCCCGACCTAATGAGGAGAGTACAAGGGGGGCATAAATACCAGGCCCCGAGCTAATGAGGAGAGTATAAGGGGGGCATCAATATCAGGCCCCGAGCTAAGGAGTAGAGTACAAGAGGGATATCAATATCAGGCCCCGAGCTGGAAAGGACGCTACTAGAGGGACACCAACACCAAGCCCCGAGCTAAAGAGGAGAGTACAAGGGGGCCATCAATACCAGGCCCCGAGCTAATGAGGAGAGTACAAGGGGGCCATCAATACCAGGCCCCGAGCTAATGAGGAGAGTATAAGGGGGGCATCAATATCAGGCCCCGAGGTGGAAAGGAAGCTACTAGGGGAACACCAATACCAGGCCCCGAGCTAAAGAGTAGAGTACAAGAGGGATAACCATATCAGGCCTTGAGCTGGAAAGGACGCTATTAGAGGGACACCAACACCAAGCCCCGAGCTAAAGAGGAGAGTACAAGGGGGCCATCAATACCAGGCCCCGAGCTTATGAGGAGAGTATAAGGGAGGCATCAATATCAGGCCCCGAGCTAAAGAGGAGAGTTCAAGGGGGCCATCAATACCAGGCCCCGAGATAATGAGGAGATTATAAGGGGGGCATCAATATCAGGCCCTGAACTAAAGAGGAGAGTACAAGGGGGCCATAAATACCAGGCCCCGAGCTAATGAGTAGAGTATAAGGGGGGCATCAATATCAGGCCCCGAGCTAAAGAGGAGAGTACAAGGGGGCCATAAATATCAGGCCCCGAGCTAATGAGGAGAGTATAAGGGGGGCATCAATATCAGGCCCCGAGCTAAAAAGGAGAGTACAATGGGGCCATTAATGCAGACCAAAGGGGGGCATCAATACCAGGCCCCGAGCTAATGAGGAGAGTATAAGGGGGGCATCAAAATCAGGCCCCGAGGTGGAAAGGACGCTACTAGAGGGACACCAACACCAAGCCCCATGCTAAGGAGGAGAGTACAAGGGGGTATCAATATTAGGCCCCGATATGGAAAGGACGCTACTAGAGGGACACCAATACCAGACCCCAAGCTAGAAAGGAGAGTACAAGGGGGTCATCAATATCAGGTCCCGAGATAAAGAGGAGAGTACAAGGGGGTATCAATATCAGGCCCCGAGCTAGAAAGGACGCTACTAGAAGGACACCAATACCAGACCCCAAGCTAGAAAGGAGAGTACAAGAAGGGCATCAATACCATGCCCCGAGATAAAGAGGAGAGTACAAGGGGGGCATCAATATCAGGCCCCGAGATAAAGAGGATAGTACAAGGGGGCATCAATATCAGGCCCCGAGCTAAAGAGGAAAGTACAAGGGGGGCATCAATATCAGGCCCCAAGCTAAAGAGGAGAGTACAAGGGGGCCATCAATATCAGGCCCCGAGCTAAAGAGGAGAGTACAAGGGGGCATCAATACCAGGCCCCGAGCTAAATAGGAGAGTACAAAGGGGGCATCATTACCATGCCCCGAGCTAGAAAGGAAGGTAATAGGGGAACACCAATCTGTACCTGTTTGAGAAACGGGCCTAAAAACATTTGTGTATCAGTTGTCTAAATTATGTCACCGATCAGGTTCAAAAGGTAGGTGTTAAAATTTTTAACAATCCCTGTTTGTGTTTATTTTTATTTGTATTTCATTTTTTTTCAATCTCATTTAGGGTATTTTAAAATAAGTAGGAGTATCTAGCACATCAAACAAAACCAAAGCTTAACAAATTTATCTGCTTAAATTAGTGTTAAATTCTTCAATCAATCAAAACTAGACCCTGATTTTTAAAGGAATACCACGCTTGACCACCAAAATTTATATCATGTCAGTAAAAACTTGTCTATGTATGTATACGTTTTAATTATTACATTAAATAACATGTTTTTTAAAAGCGTCCAATAATGTTTACTCACGGCGTACTATGTCATTTATCATTACATAATTAATTGAGTGGACTAAGTACGTATGTCTGGTAATACAATAATAACGGTAATACTTTTAGTTCCGCCATTGTATCAACGTGAGTTTCAAATTTTAAAATAATGGTCTTCCTAATAAAATCAGCGTGTAGTTAATAAAAAAATCCAAATTTCCAACTCACATTTTTGGTGATGCGTTTGATCTGTCGACTGCCCTTCCACCAGGTGATAATAGCCTCGGGTCTCGAGCCCGAACTCCTACATTCCACTTCGTACCTGCGGTCAGCGGAGATCTGGCTCTCTTGAGTCAAGATTTTCACAGATATTGGTTTCACTGTAACAAATAGAGGCTACCGTTAGGCCACTATTACCTCGGTTCGAATGGCTGAAAGCTATCACTGCAGAAATAGTAGAAATGGTGGTCTATGTTTGAAGGGTACAGGGGAAAAGGAGTGAACGTCCAATCTTAAGATGAGTTATTGCTTCAAGCAGTAAGCTATACATGATACCATTATAATGCACTTTTTAATGTTTTTAAGTGATGTCTCTGCCATATTTAAATCAATCAACTAAATGAGGTTCAAGATACAAAAATGTTATGTCCTGGAAACTGAGCGAATGGTTTCTTGTTAAACCTGTACCGTTTATATACCTTTCAAAATTGGTATCGGGAAACAACTTTACATTATCATTAATAGTGTATATTTATTTATCTAAAATAAATCAATTCAAGGCAAACTTACTTGCGCAAACTTATAGAAAATTTGAATTTTTGAAAATAGCTGACCTTGAAGATTGAATTTTAAAATTGAATTCAAAATGGAAATCTGGGAAGTTGTTCACGATAAATAAAAATACGTTTATATTTTTACAGATAACAAACAATTTAATTATAGTTTATAGATTTTTTCTAAAAATCTGAATTTTATTAAATATATTTTAACAATATGGTATGAAGTTTATATATAAAGAAGGATAATTGTGATAAACAATATGGTATGTTGGTTTATATGAGGAAAACATACTTAAGGGTACTTTACTCAAAGCCTTTTTTTTTGAAAATTATATTTTAAACCATATTAGACCGCTTCTTAATATTTGTCAAGATGATACGCACATGTACAGATTTTGCTAATGTGCTATGAATGAGGAGGGTTTAATTTAGAGGTAGTGTACGTGAATTTGCGTGGAGGGAATGTTAAAAACAATTAAGTATAAACAAAACTCAGTAGATTTGACCAGGACTTGAACCCTTTTCTCTCTGTCAACGGTAGTCTAGTTTATTTCGTGAACGATGCCTTTGACATTAGGGCCAGCGTAGCAGGTAAAATACAGTTGAAAGCAATTACTGCTAAATCGATATATGGTGCTTCAAGATCCCAGATTGTTATTATATGTGCTGTAAACAGAATTTACCATTTCATTTTAATTTTATAGTATTTATTAATTTATTGGTGCGGGTGTGAAATTTGACAATCAATTTTTATAACAAAAATGTTAGGTTTGTTCAAGTGTAGAGAAAAATAATGGTTAATTTCCTGTGGACACAAATTGGTATCCACAAAAGCGATTACTTTAAAATAAATACCATACTTTTTGCTTACTCTCAGATGACACCAGCTTACCTTACTTAATTCCTTTAATGTGTAGGCCATAGTAAAGATAGGCCTAGACCTACCAGAAGAAACAGTGAGTAGACATATATATATATATTTACTATTATATTTTAGATTCCCTAGTCCAAATGTAGTTTTCCAAAACTTATTTTAAATAAAATAAACACCTATGACACAAGAACACTCACGGTTTATGTCGAGGACGACCACCTTCGAGGTGGGGTTGGCCAGGTGGGTGTTAACTGCCTGGCATACGAGGCGGGCGTGCAGGTGCTGTCGGCCGATGTTGGGGAAGGTCAGGTGGTTTACAGTGATCCCGTCGGGCCGTGACTCATACGAGTCGTCCACCACTGTGTTCTCCAAGAACCACGTGACTCGTGGCCTAGGCCGTCCTGGAACCAAAAGAATGTTCTCAAAAACACATAAGAGATTAAGGGTTTCTGACGAAGTTAAGAACAGCGTAAAATATTATATATATTTTTTCCTAACCTCTTATTGCTATCCGTTCAATTTAGACACAATTACTTACCAGGGCGACATATGATTTTCTTTTTTGGTGTTTTTATGTTAGTTCTATATCGTTTGACTTTCGAGAGCCCCTTCAAGTGCTGGTGATCGTCGTTTTGTATCTGTTATATTCAATGTTTTATACATGTTAAATGTCCAATTAAGTGTTACAAAAATAAAAACCCTAACAAACAAACAAACAAACAATTACTTACAATGGAAATCCGTTTAACTATTCCCCATTGATCCATATTTTTGCTTTATCTGGACTTAAATTTCCCATAATTTAGACAAACTACCCGTTTTGGTGGCCACATGGTTTGATGCGCTACTATCTCAGCAGATTAAACTGTTTATTACGAGGATATAAAGGTTCAAATCTTTGTCAGGTGTGCTGAGGTATTTTTTAAAAACGATTTCCACTCTCCCTTAACGCAAATGGGGGTACACTTTATTGAAATATAACATTATTAAATATCCAATAGCGTAATTACTACATCAGTTTATAGCCAAGGTAGTAAGACGTGGTGCTAAGATAAAAATAATAGACGTGATGGCTAATTCACAACGCTCCAAAAGTCGTAAACCACGCTGGCCGAACTTATGACTGTTAAACATTTGCAGGACCACACTCCTCGTAGACACCATTCAAAATTGCCCCCCCCCCCAAAAAAAAAAAAAAACNTGATTTTATGAATTATTATTTGTAAAATATTTAAAGTATTTATCATATTTTTTTAATGAAAATAATTGTTTGAGCTCTGGTAATATATTATATTTGTTTAGTGACAGGTGTATGAGATTCCATTGTGCCCTAATGGAGCAGGAATGAGGAAGAAGGAAATCATAGGAGATTTAACTGCATTTTCTTGAAGGACGTGTAAGAAACAACATCAGTACATGATTCTATTCTTGACTTTCCTGTTTGTTTGTAAGTGGCTTGTACTAGATAATATTCTGAAGTAGGGGCTGAAATGGATTTTAAATATGAGAAATTAAAACAGGAATTTTATGGTTATATTTCTTTCCAAAGATTTCGAAGAAAGGCATTGTGATATAATAATCCAACAACGAACTGGAATAGAACTGAGAAGAACCATAAGGAACGTAATTTATCTTGTTGCATAGATGATGTTTGGTGGCTTGTAAACATTTATGTGTTCTCCTTCGAGCATTGCGTCATATTATTCCCTACTCTAAACACATATTCACAATAATGAGGTACAAATAAGGAATGTATAGTTTATATAAAAAAATTGCATTCCCTTTGACATTAAGGAAGATTAGCAAAACATTTATCATTATTACTAGATGTTCTGTCTTACAACATATCAATTTATTTTATTACTTAACTTTGACCGCCAATGCACCCTGTCTTCTGCCTCTTCTTTTAGATCTCAGAATTTTATTCTTTATTTCAAATCATTTAATATTTTAATACTCCATCCTCCTAAGATCCTCTTTGACTCAACCTTACTTTCTATTACGTCATGTGTTATTTCTAAGGATGTGTCTGATCCAGTTTGATATGTATAGTATAATAGCATACAAAATAGTTCGCTTACTATATATACACTCTTCTCAAGACTTCATTTTAACCCTTTCTGTCAACCCGGTATTCTCAAATCTTCTCCTGCGCCATATTTCAAATCTCTCCAAGTATTTGTTTAGTAGAGGAAAATAATTTCATTTCATCTTGATGGGAATTTAAACTCAACCTCCCAGAACCGACAAACAATATATAAGACAGGAATGATGTATTGGCTTACATGCCCATATATTTGGGTTTATGTTTGTTAACTTGTTATATTTCAATACTATTCATCGTATCAAGAAAAAAGAAAATCACCAAAGTAAGTTCATCCCTTGTCTAAATGACCAGATTTGTAGGGATTCTTGGTATCAGTTGGTAAAAGTTCAAACGTTTGTGTATTTCTATGTTAATTCACATCATAATAACTTTTTAGAGGCTTCAAGCACTTTTATTTTCATAAAATTGGGAACCCTGTCATAGTATTCTGCATACATTCACCTATTAAAGAAAATTATATTCAAATCTAATGCTGGTGTACTCATGCATCCATTGAGCAAGTTAAGAACACACATACAATTTTATATATATATATATATTCAAGTACGAGATGATTGGATTCTGCCCAAAAGAAAGTCATCCTTTATGAATAGTCGCAGTTGTCATTCATTCATGAAGATCACCCTCAAACTCCTAAATAGCCATTCTGATGACGCTACAGTACATTCCGCAATTTCTTTCCATTACAACACAAAACTCAGAACTCAGGATCGTGTAGGTGGGAGCTATGCTACAACGACGAGATGAATCCGGGTAACGTATTTAGTCTTCAGAATATTTTGTGATCAAATCCTTGGTGGGGGATTTGAGTATACTTTTTTTTTAGCATGAATGATGCTACAAATGGCAACAACCTACGTTGTTGGGCAAATAAACTAAATGTCTGACTCGTTTGGAGCCTTACGTTTGGAATTATATTGTCCCCTCTTACTTATTTTATCTCATCTTTAAGTGGGTTCGGCCTATAGTACCGGATCACATCTAATTTTCTTTTTAATAATTTTCATGTTTGCATTCCTGGGAACAGATAAATCAAGTCTTGAAAATGATTTCTACTAAATACTATCCTACTCTTCTTTCACAAAATTACTTATAACCTACTTTATATTATACTTTATTAGTCCCTTAAATATATTAATGCACATATGCAGATGTTCCAGACGGTTAGTAAGATTAGTAGCACTATAAGGTTTCTAGGCTCAAGAAACAAGTATCTTTATTTCCTCTACAATCTTCTCACGTGTTTCACTGTTTTGGGATAATAAATAATATGCTTAGTGATGTAGTCACGTTTTCGTTGAGTTCTAATATAAAAATTCTAAAATTCAATAAAAAATAAAAAATTACAGCCATGTCTCATTATCTGTTTGTGCTTTACACGTTTGTATTTCTTATTTTACCTTCTCAACAATAAGAATTATAAATGATATATTATGCTGTACATACAGAGTAATTGCGTAAATCTATTTTTGTAAACATCTTTTCTTTTTTCCACAAATATTTAGTTACTTATAAATAAATGAAGAGAAATCTACAAATAAGGCGAGAACATCACGAAAAAAAATATTGTTGGGATATACGACATGATAGTTTCAGAATTTAAATATATTTTACTATTTACTTAATATCCTCATTTTGAAATAAAAGATAAAATGTTGAAGAAGACTCAATGATACTCTTGGAGCAAGATGTGACTGTACCTATTTGCATATGTTTGAAAAATCCCCGGGTTAAAATGTGTGGTTATTACATTGAATCTATTTCCGTTCATTAAATGGGAAATTAACCTCCTGTTATCTTGTTAATGAGTTGTCATAAATTTAATTAGTTTAGGTCGATAGTATAGAGCCAACTGGTACTGAAGTGTACTAATAAGCAAACAAAACACGCACATGAGGTCACATGGTGTATGGTGTACAGCTCCAAATAGACTTGGCTGCCGTTGACCTGGAGGTTGAGTTTCGAATCCCTGATGAGTAGATTTTCACATGTTATTTAATACTGTCGTATTCTCATAACTTCTCAAAGATAATCCATTAACTCTGATGATATTATTTTAGATTAACCTGATAGTCCTTATCGTTAGTAACTATACTTCTCACCCCTATCGGTGGTCGACTGGTCTAAATCGTGTTAGAACACACTGACGAGGACATGTAGATCGAGGTTAGAGTTTTGGTAGGGTGTAGTGTACTGAGGGTAGCATTCAAAAATATTATTATACTCTTCCTCCACACAAATATGGGTACACTTCCTCTGAAAAAACCTATGAATCTCTAGAACCATTAAAGTAATTAGTAGGTATAAATCAGCGTATAGCCCGAAGTGATATTAAGACTAGATGCAAGAAACCCACTATAGCTATCGTTGTAGAACGACACGATCAAACATAGGACCTATATATTTCTTTTGTCTATTTTAGTTAGAAATAAAAATTGCACACCTATTTTATTTATACACCACGCTTAAAAGCTGTATTTATAACAAACAAAAAGTTTCTGATATGGAAAGTGTATCATTTACATTTTTGATAAAGTATGTCTAACCATTTTATTAACATAATACATTTTTAAAACACAATAATATTTACACCTCTTTGAATTAATATTTTTTTTAAAACAAAGATAGAATATTTGTGTTAATCAAGATTTTACCAAATACATCAAACTAAAAGAAATACTAAGTAGGCACTATAGCTATTTTCCAAATAGTTTCTAATTAAGAAAATTTCAGAGGCCACAATGTTTTTGTAATTAGAGCTAGACTCCCAATTAATATAAATATGATATAGAAATATATAATTTAAATAACTACCTAATATAGTTTTGGCTCCATACTCATTTCTAAAGAACTATTATTATAACAAACTTTTTACGTTAAGGAGCATACAAAACGTTTAAGTTCATACATTTTTACAACAATAGACATTTACACATTTAAGTAAAAACATGAAAGCACATAAGAAAATATAGGTCAAACTCAACTCATATTGTTGCTATTTTGTTTAAATATAAGATTTCTACAAATCTCGTGTATACAGGTTGTTTCAGTGAAAGTGTGCAAAAATTAAAACAGGACATAGAGGATGATCTACGGAACATTTTGAGACAGGGAACGTGTGGTCTGCGAAGAGGAATATGAAGGAATTTGGGCCTTAGCATGTCTAACACTTTTACTGATGTCTGATTTATTTACAGCTAGTCATTGCATGTAATTTGTTTACACTGATTGTACCGTGGCTACAAACAATATATCCTCCAACCTCCACCGACCTTAAAAGAGGGAGCAGCACTTACCTCCCTTTTACCGGGAGGTCAACACCCTAGCTACGGACACTCACTCCCGTCATTACGGAACATTGCTCATTGGCCGAGTTCATCAAGAAAACAAAAATATGTCACCGAGTGGCATGCGACTCCTGTGCACTAGTACGTTATCCCCCAAACACAAGACGGTGTGCAGACGCCAAGCTTGGGGAAAATAGCGAGAAGTACAATAACATGTGTCTCCCTGCCCGCTCAAGGCTATCTTCACGATGCTTTGCGCAGGCGCCATGCTTGGGGAAAAGAGCGAGAAGGGCCATCACGTGTGTCTCTCTACACCTCATGGCTATCTTCACGATGCTTTGCGCAGGCGCCAAGCTTGGGGAAAAGAGCGAGAAGTGACCATCACGTGTGTCTCTCTACACCTCATGGCTATCTTCACGATGCTGGGCGCAGGCGCCAAGCTTGGGTAAAAGAGCAAGAAGTGCAATCATGTGTTTCTCCCTACCCCCTCACGTCTATCTTCAGGACACTGTGTGCAGGCGGTGGTGAAAGGGCCATTTATGACTTGCTGTTAATGACTTCATTGGTCAGGTGATTTCTCCTTACCTATTTTCCCTGTTATTCAAACTGAGATATAAGCTAGTACTGAGAAAGGAACTTCACTCTTTGATACTGATAGGAATTAGGAAATAACCATCATGTAAGGGGTCTTAATTTTGGAGAAATTTTGTTATATATTCTTTTTATGGAAAACTAGTTGGCTTAAATCCAGTCGAGATTATGTAGTGCTTAAACTTTGTTAATCTTTTTACGTATTTATTATTATGTTTTTTAATTTCTATTGGGCTCTGTTTTGGAAAACGACGTAATATGGTCTTAAACCGTTTTGGATCCGAATTCGGATGACTTATTCCCTATTAAATATTATTTAACCTAACCTTTGAGAAAGATATCTCACATTGTAATTATTTCTCTTTAAACTTACTGTTGTAGTAAGTCCAAGAGTAACATGGGTGTTTAGTAACGTTGGATGTATACATGAGGTATTTTTGCAATGTTAGGAATATACTGTTAACTTAGCTAATACAGTAGAAATAAATAAATTATAATAGTTACCCCCACCTTGCAAATTCTTGATTGGGAATAATTTTGTTTATAATCAACTATAGATCTAAGAATATTGTTATGAGCAAATCTTTTTTAGTTGCATTATATAAGTATGTTTCATAAATATGGTTAAGTTATAAGTATATACTTTCAAAACGGGCTTATTATGATTATTTTAGCGTTATCTTTTGAACGGTTTACTCCATAGATGTAGATGATAGGTTGTATTTATTCCTGCTTATTATATTGCGTACTGTTCACTATAAGAGTTAAAATGGTAGGACATAAATTGAAGCATTATAATTTTAAAAGGATTTATAGGAGATATGGGAGGAAGAATTACAAGAGGGAGACCAAGTCTGGAGTACAAGAAACCGATGGTGAACGATGTTGGCCCATTTCAGATAAACATGTAGAGCTACAGCAAACCAATCCTAAGATCAATGACCTAATTATAATTATAAACAGACGGCCGAACGGTCACTATAGTTCACATATATACTGATAACGTTATTTAACAATATAATTAGGTCCCAGTTAGCTAAATGTGATTTGACCACTTTATATTAGTACTGTTTTGAATTGTCAAGAACTGATATTAGTATTTCGCATGGTACACAACCTCTTGATTTTGTATTGTAATTCCTTATGATACTTATCCTTTTCTCTGAAAATAGATAGGCCTTCAGGCCATTATTGATGTTATTTTATTCGTATTCAAGTTTAGCTATCCGCTTTTTCCCTCAATGTCTATTGCTGAATTATCTGTTTTAATATGTATTCAGATAGCTAGGTCTGAATACTTAGGCAGGGCTTTTTGAGTGTAGGTCAATTAAAGATCCCTGGTGACCTGCCTTTTTTATTTGTTGCCTTGGGACCTTTTCACTATGGCTGCTTTCTTGGTCATGCGTGGTGTGCTAGATCAAGTTACCTAAGAGTCTTGTGAGAATGGTTGAATAGTTATAGCATCACGTACCGGTAGTATTGTACAGTATACCATATCAATGAACAGCTGGAGTAAAACTGCCATTTCCTACCTCACAACAGTTGCTCAAAGTGATGGCCACCAACCCAAATGCAAGCATGACATCGGCGTAAGCAATTCTGCCGCACCCGTTCAAATATCCCTTGCGTGCTACGAGTCACATCACAGGCGACGACAATCCGGGCAACCAATTACAAGTTTGTGTCAACTGGGGTCTCATACACAAGTGAACTGATTTATTCCCATAATACATAGCCTTCAGGCTCTCCCCCACTTGTTTAGGCACATATCCCCTTAGCTGCATTCGTAGACCACACGTTCCATATCTTAAATATTCAGTAGATCATCCCCTATGTCCTATTTAATTTTTCCACACTTTCACCAAAACACCCTTTATATAAAAGAAATATATTTACACAAACATCGATTTTGTTGGAAATTATTTTAAAATAGGATATCTAACTGGACAAGAAATTGTGATGTTTTGAAATTCAATTGTCAACAATATTTTTTATAACTTATGGAAACGTATTGAAACAATATTTAAAAGCTTATGAAACATATTTTATTACATAATGGTTATTTCATTAAAGGTTATGGTTAACTTATCAACAAAAATATCACAAAAAATTATAATTTAAATTCTAAATATTCTTTTTGACGTAAAATCGCAAAATGATTATGTTCAAAGTTTTCTAAATATGTCCAAACAATTATTAGTTATAAGACCCACTTCAGTAAAAAACGGCATAAGGAGCTATTCACGTGTTAGGCTGGTCTTCAGATGATGATAATGTGGTTCGAATCCTAGTAGGGTCTAATGAGGGTAGTTTTTCCTAAATTTCTTACCACTGTACTTCCAATAAAATGCGTGTGGATCACCTATAAAATATTTACTACCTCATTCCTGCACCATTGGGTTAATTAAATATACGTATAAACTAAACGGATCTTAGACGTGGGTATAAATAAGAAACGATTAGTTATAGATAAGTGAAAAAAAAAATCAATAGTAAATTTCAAATAGGATTATACTCTACTAATAAAGGAAGCAAATAAAAAATTTGGGGTGTATTATTTAATGATCTGTAACTAGTATTTACATACATATATATACACACACATACATACATACATACATACATACATACATATATACATATATACATACATACATATATACATACATACATATATACATATATACATACATATATACATACATATATACATATATACATATATACATATATACATACATATATACATATATACATACATATATACATACATATATACATACATATATACATATATACATACATATATACATACATATATACATATATACATACATATATACATATATACTCACATACATATATACATACATATTTTTAAACACCATATTTTACTACCAATCAGGTTGTATATATATTATAAGTAGATAAATAACTAAATTAAAATAGGAGAACTTATCAACAAACATTGTTTTGATTATGAAATAGCAGTTTGTGCTGGAAGGGAAGAGGAACATCAAACACTACTAAAAAGAATGTGTAAAATACTTTAACTTGAAAATATGACAATTATAGAAAAAATCATAAAGAATATATAACTAGCAGAAATAAAGTTACAGCAAGTAATAGACTAACTATAAAATAAAATAAAATAAATTAAGGTCAAAGAGGCCAGTATGATATCTTAAGTATATTAACATAGTCGTAGAAATCTTTTCACTATAAGATTATATTTCTAACCTTGACTAGAACAAATTTATAAACAAGGAAATATTCCTAAATGTATATTTTTGGAGCGTTGGATTTTACATATTTGAAACATGGACCATTGGTGCTAACGAAAATAAAGATTGGAAGCATTTGAAAGGTGGTGCCACATAAGAATAATGAACATTTCATGGATGGTAATGATATCAAATATAGACATGTTAAGAAAATCGAATGAAGAAAGAAAGGTTGGGAAATGGATACAGCAAAGAAGAGTTAAAATGGTAGGACATAAATTGAAGCATTATAATTTTAAAAGGATTTATAGGAGATATGGGAGGAAGAATTACAAGAGGGAGACCAAGTCTGGAGTACAAGAAACAGATGGTGAACGATGTTGGCGTAATAAACATTTTTGCCCATCTCAGATAAACATGTAGAGCTACAGCAAACCAATCCTAAGACCAATGACCTAATTATAATTATAAACAGATGGCCGAACGGATAAAACCTCTTTACTGTTTATTGACATCAAGATGAAGTTCAACTGAACCTTTTGGTAAAAATAAATCATTGGATGATTTCAAAAATAAATTTAAGGGATTGAGACAGTTTTATCGATGCACATTAATAATAAAGAAAACACCGATTGAGAATCAGCCCCCCTACATGAGATTTAGGTATTCAATAATATACCAAAGTGTAAATGTTAGTTTATTAAAGCCCATTTCCGATTGTACCGGAATTTGAATCCAAAATTAATATTGGATTAAAAATCTTATTGAGGTCAAATTTTCATAATTTTTAACTTGAATATAGAAAATTATAATGTTTTTATTTGTTATGTCTCAATTATTTCTTAGTATTTTTTTTTCAAATATGTTAAATGATGTCCCTGGTCTCAAAAAGTCCACACCACGATGCAAAGTTTTGTTCGAACATTTCTACCTACTTAAGTTAAGTATTATCTATCGAGTGATTCAGGCAATTAATTAAAAAGTATATTAATTAAATAAAATTGGTATTAACACAACTTTAACTCATAATAATGATCTAACAAAATTATATAGGTTTTATTTAACTTTTTTATAGTCTACTTTATAAAAAACGTTTCTCAAGGAAGATGGAAATGAGCAGATTAGATAAACTTGTAAGGAAAATACTTCTTCTCAGTAGATCGTAAATTGATTTAAGAGTCGATCACGTTTTTCACGATCTCCTGCTGCTTTTTTTCTACCCTTTCCTTCTGTTTGCCTATCGTCTGAATAAGGGGGCAGCTCGTAAGAGCTTGTTTGAGACGTGAGGGGTGTGTCAACCAATGAATGTCTGGTTCTGGACTGTTTCAGTTGATGAGACGAAGGAAGGTCTGGTGGAGGGTTTCTGTTGATTTAAAGTCTGGTTACCACTGTGGGTTTTATTGGACGGTCAGAAAAGGCTTCTTTATTTCAATCGTTTTATTGGCCTTTTATTTCATTCTCTCTTTTGTTCCGGTTTCTTTACAGGAATAAGATTGTCTTCCTTTAAAATCTCTCGTTACAGGAATCAGATACACCTCCCTTATTATAATTACTTAGAAGAACTAGATATTCATATGATATTATTATTCATAATCGGTATTCAGATAAGCTTCTCCTTTTTTTAATTGTTTGCAGGAATTATACTGTATGTATAATTTTAAATACGCTTGCTTTTCATAAATCATATTAAATCATTTATCTTAATTGACCATTTGAATTTTAGTATTTTAAGTTCCCAAGCTGAGTTACATATCAATCCAAAAATTGTAAAGTTGTTTTGTGGTGAGTTTGCAAAATCATTAACTTATATATAAATGATCTGTGGTAGAGCTGTTATGTTAGTGAATATTTATATAGCAAATTAATTTGATGAGAGTTTGATTAGTCAATAATTGTTCAAACTATGTTTTATTTAAATGCTACAGACATCATATAAATATGTACAGAACTGTGTTCCTACTTTATCTTCATTATTATGACTACACTCAACACCAATACTGTTAGTTTATTAACTTAAGAAAGAGGGAACATCACAGTGTGTCTGTATTAGCCTGGTGGATATTTAATTATTTATTTTTTATTTATTTGAGGTATTTAGCATACACTGTTCAAACCGACTTTTTATTTCAGCGCATGAAAATTCCTATGAGTGAGACCGAATGTTCCAACCAATTTTGCCGGAAAAAGTATTTTCGCATACCTCCTAGGGTTATTTTACATGCCACAATCGACATAGGACCGACGGTTTTACTTTTTATCCAAGTGAAATTGTACTATTGATTTTTATCGCTCAAGAAAAATCCGTCGATCTAAGTTGGGCTTGGGCCAAAGAATATCGGGTCCTGATTCAATAAATTTACCCCATGACCACGTATATTTATCTTGGTGTATAGATGGGCAAATTATAGTGACTAACCACATGTTTACTCCCCTATACCTGCTTCAGTTCATTCAGTTGTGATTATTCTCTATCATTATATTATTATTTTTTTCCGCTGGCAGATACAATTTGTTTTCATCTTTTATAATGTAAACCAAGTGAACACCCGTGAGTGCCATCTTCGTGTATAAAACTGTATCTAATAAGCTTAATGGTATTTCCTTAATACATATTAAATATCACTATCAAGGTACTCGTTCGAACGTATTATTCTCGAACTTGGGATGGTAAGGATTGTGAAATAAATATAGTGTTTTTTCAGAGTTTTAGCAGCAAACATATTTGTTTGGCAAGTTAAATAAAATATTTATCCAGAACATACATAGTGTTTAATTTCATTCACTTAATAATCTCAAATGCTATTGTATATCTACCAAGGGTCTCCTATAATCAGATGATAAATTTTGTTATTAATTTAAAAAATTTCTCATCAAATATAGTGAGGGTAAGTTGGTGTTAAAATCCCGGACGGATATATTTAGGATGGATTTCATAAATGTCAATGGGGGTATATCGCCATTAAATTCTAACATCCTCATCCCTTATCCTTTAACGTGATTAAAATGTGTCTAGTTCAGAAAAACCTTTA
This sequence comes from Timema douglasi, assembly GCA_901482245.1. Taxonomy (NCBI): domain Eukaryota; kingdom Metazoa; phylum Arthropoda; class Insecta; order Phasmatodea; family Timematidae; genus Timema; species Timema douglasi. Next base: position 100,119 of record CABEEJ010001568.1, read on the forward strand.
TTGTTGATTGCAAGGCCTTCGGAATCACTCTATCAAAAGATTGGGCTGGCAATGCCAGGGAGATTGGCGTTCAAACTCTGGTATTGAGTGTAGTTTTACAATTTTCCTCCGCGGAAATATGAATACATTTCCTTTTCATTCAACCTTGCTCGTCCCTAACTCAATAACGTAACTTGTACGTATGCGTATAGTCTGAATGTGTAGTAAACCGTAGTACTAAAAGATAGGATGCAGTACAAATATTTTTTAAATGAGATTATGTCATGAAACACGTAGCGGATTAAAGAGTACTTTGCCTAATTTCAGTATGAAAATAATTGTTTTAATCCTAACTTTCACAATATAATGACTCGCTTAAAACGGAGATATCAGGGCTAACACAATAAGTTTTTTTTAGGTTTGAATGTATTTAGGTCTTTTCCGATCTCCTTCCATGCTAATATGGGCAAATTTTTTTCCAAATTCAAATTAAGTCATGCCTAATTTAATATTATAGATACATGCCACGGAATAGATCTATATTAACCCCAGCTTTCGTCAACGAGGAACAATAGCTCATTATTTATTGTCGTCGCAAATCTCTGCCTCAGTTTGGTAACCCGGCTGGGCGTCTATTATGCGGCACCTTGTGTTATGTTAATTAATCTCTCTTCACACGTGTAATCCTCCGTGGGAGGTCCCCTTATTATATGGGGGTGGGGGGGCAGGCCACCGACAACACCCCCAACCCCTTTTCCTCAACACACTGGTCGCATTAAGATCGTAACAGTTTCAAGTAGCCGAGAGTGATGTCATTTAATATCATTAGTGCCTATTTATACCACCAGAGGAGTGTGACATGACGTGTTGTTGGACGATATCAGAGAGGAAAACGGCTTTCCTTCTCTCGTTTGAATCACATTTACATTTTGAAAGAGCGTGACTACATTTCCTCTTACACGGTTAAAACAGCGGTAGGTCTTTATAATCTGACCTTGAAAGTCATTTATTGATTAGGACTAGCTGAAAGAATTTCATCAACGTATTCACGTGTTAGCACACATACTCTAATCAAAAAACCCTAATAACTAATGGTCAAAGGTATCATTTTTGCAATAGAATGGATTGCTGATGATGGGGAGATTAGGGTTGTAATCCCAGTCTGGTGAGTTGAAGGTATTTTTTTCTTAAATGTTTTTCTACATCCATATAGGCAAATTCAGTTTAAATTCCTCTAAATTCAAACTCCTTCTTCAATAACGCATTACCTTAATTGGTGCTAGTGCGTATAACACAAAATGGAAGTAAGACATTCTGTTAAAATACTCTAGAAGGATAAAAAAGGGTGTTGGGAAAATGGGAGATAATTTAGGAAAAAAAAATCTTAGTTCATCAGGTCAGGACCCAGCCCCCAATTTTCCACAAAAGTTAAGCACCACTAAATTATCTTAACAATTAGAGCACGTGATCACCTGTGAGGTTAAGTTACAGATTATATGACCTCAAATCGTTGGGCACGCGTTCTTAATGTAAATATACTTGTCATACCAATTGTCAGATTCATCCGCTTTACATTAGAATAAAGGGTAAGGACTAGGTAAATAATATTTTATAGGAAATTTAACCATATTCTTATGACAAGGAAGGGAAAAAACGTTTAGGAAGAAAATTCTCACTGTGTAAGATGCTGGGATTAAAACCCTGACCTCTCCATAGTCGTGTAAACTCTCTAAATGAGCTTTAGCTCCAAACAACATATCCACCGATCCTAGTAAATGATAAATCTCAGACCTAAAACAGTGAAAACATGTTCAAAGTGTCACTACAGACCCCCGCCACCCTTACTCTCATTACTGAGCGCACGTGGTAACTATAGGCTGAGTTTGGTCGGAAGAATATGATCTGGTTGTTACTTAAGTTACTAACACTTTTTATTATAATATATTCATTCATCACGTAATGTTATCTTCAACAGTCCCTCTAGATAGATATTATCAATAAATACCAATAATATAACACAGTTTTTATTATAATTATTATTATTTAGCACCGCGTCTTACTACCCGTTCGGGTTATACGCTTTAAGTACTAATTACTTTAATGGATTAGAATTGGGAATGTTGAATTAGAGGAAGTGAACCCACATTTGCGTGGAATGAGAGTGGAAAACCATTTTTAAAAAACCACCCCCAGTTCACCCGACCGAGATTTGAACTTGTTAGATCTCCCCGTCCTCAGCAGTAGAGCTCAACACGACAAGCGCGTTAGCCAACTACGCCACCGTGGTGGGTTATAACACAGTTTATTTAGTAAAATCTTATTGATATTGTCTACAAATAAATATAATTGAATTTTCTAAATTGGTATAGCAAAAATCTGTACAAACATAAAATTAATCTAAAATACTATGGATGATAATCGTAATGACTTAGGCCCAGTACTAGTGTAGTCGTATTTGCTTCAAAAATGACTTGCAAACAATTTATGGAGCAAAGAAAATACACCCTCAATACACTAGTGGGATTAAAGGCAAGCCGGACCAAATGAACCTGACATTTAGTTAACGTGCCCACAGATGCGGGTCACTGATATTTAAAAGTTCAACTCCTGAAGGTAGGAAGCATTCATCTTACGCATGTTGTATTTTATATTCCTCTCTTTCTCTTTTCACCCCACACCCCTCTCCTGCTCCCTACGTAACCGTTCTCGTGTCAATATTCGCTCAGGGCTCCCTCATTGACAGTCCAATCCAGACTTCTCGAACTACTTGCTTCCTAACCCTTGCACGAACTGTCTGACAGTCAACAACAGCTTCTACAAACAATAGAGATGTTGGAGAGGAAAGATTGATTTGAAAGAATGTGGATAGGTGTCATACATGTGTATCACTTTAGTTTCATACTGCACGTCTTAATACTCTTTAGACACGTGGTATTCAAATTTTTATTCGTGTACCTCTATATTTGACCACCACTGAGATCTAGTGATTAAAGTTCCTGGATTCGGATTCAGAGGTCCCGGGCTCGATCCATTGTGAAAAAGTGGTTCTGGAATGGGTTCAAACTTAACCTCATGAGTAGAAATGAGGAGCTATTTGAATAAATAATTAACAACTATGGTTTAGAAAATTGATACTAACGGCCAAAGGTTGCGTTGTGCTGACCACATGACACCATATACCCACAAATGTTGGCACTATCATCGCTAACAGTAGTGCCCGCTTGGTTGGTATAGCTCGCTTGAGGGATCACAAAATGGGGTTTATGGAGTACACCAAGATATAATATATCAACTATATACCAACACACTTGGGTGGCTGCATGGTCTAGGTCGCTAATCTCACAATAGACTAGACTTCTGATGACGGCGAACTCACGGCTCAATGCCGGTCTGGTTATTACGGTTGTTTTTTCCTAAATAGTTTTCCTCCCTCTTCCGCAAATGTTGGAATACTACATCTAAATTCAACCTTAATCATTCCTATCTCATTAGCGTAATTAGTAAAAAAGAGTATAGCCCGAATGGGTAGTAGGAAAATGTGACCAGCAAAAAATTTAGCTCCCCTAAAGTTGATAGTCCATAATATAAGTTAAACCATATTATATAATCTACACATAAGATCGAGAGGGGGAGAGAAAGAGAAAAAAATTAATAATGCTCCCAGGTCATAAGTACTTCGGTCTATGTGTATTTTGGCTTACCCTTAATCCAGTCATTATTCGGTGTTTATCATGAAATAACAGGTATGTATTTACATTTTCTGTACTCCCTAAGATGTCTTCACGTACCCCCGGTTGAATACCAGTGCTTTCGATCGATTGTCAGAAACTCTTTTGGGCCTCTATTAGGGACATATATCAAACGTCCCACTATCATCAATATTTTCAAAACCTTTTTCTTTTTTATTCCATGCATACTACATTTATGCCTTAAATTCAGTATTCGCACAAGTACATATTCCTCACTTTTCTTCCGCTTCCCTCAAATCTAGAAGAAAAATATAGAATAATTAAAGTGTTCATTTTAATATTAAACTATATACACTTCTTGCAAAAATAATAATTGTGACAAATAAGGTTTATTTCGTCATATTCAAACATTATCTTAAAGTTCTTGATATACTTGTGAGTTTATAAGAATCAAAAATTGACTTTTAATGAAGATCGAGTATTATTACACAATTGACTGAAAATTGCCACGATAGAGACCGGTTAGTCGCAATGAAATAGTGGGAAGGATGAAAAAATGTATTTTTCAGAAATAAATTTAAACAAAACTGTTTTAGAGAAGACAGAGAAGTAATTTTTTAAATAAACTTGTTACACCCTAACGGGATTCAAACCACAGCAATTCAGTCTCTTTTAAAACCTGATAAAAAAAAGATGATAACAACTTAATCCGTTTGCCTAATGGTGTTTGTGTACTAATTTTAGGTGCGTATAGCCCTAAGTTTGCTAAATCTAGTAGACAATGAGTGGCATACTATTTGGAAAAGAACACCCTCAATATTCTTGACTGGTATCCAAACCTGTTTTTTCTACTTTCACTGGCAATTGAGTAGTATTAGAGATATGACACCTTATCCCATTCAACAGCTGATGTAGACTGTTTTAAATACTTTCTTATAGTAATATTTGGCTATTTTCCTAGATATTTATGGCTAGAATTCGATTTTAATTTACTATCTCGCAGTTAGAAGCCCTTTCTACTTATTTAAATCTTTTTAATCGTTTAGGCCGGTGATGTAATTCAATTAATAAATGTAAACGTCCTAGTATTGTATCAAAACATACTTTTCTCTTTAAGTTCTGACATTATAAAATAAATAAAAAAAAGTTAAAAATACTAAAATAAAGAAACAAGCGACAAGATACTTCGGTATTTATTCCAATGTCTCTTTCGCCGCCTTTAAAATTACATTTGAATAATAACATTTTCTTTCTTTTCTCCGGGTCTGTTGAAAATTGAAACCATATACTTGACGTATACCTCTAGAAGCTTTTATCAACAAAAATGAAATATGGAGAAAAAGGTGAAAGTATTTTTATTGTTTTGTATATGACATGAAAATATGATACTGAAGTAGTTTGATCTCGGTGATTTTATAAGTAAATTCTGAAGTATTTTTAAGAAGACCTAAGCATAGTTTGTGATACAATGAATTGGATCCATATTGTTTTAAGATAAACGTAATTTTACTGTAAAAGCAAATTAATTTTTCAAGAAATAAATAGATATGTAATAATTGGATTATTTTTATATTTAAAGCCTGAAGCTTTAAACTCTTAAATATACAGTTAAATGTTTATAGAAAAAAACTTATCTGACAGCTTGACACGTTACTAGATTTACTTCAACATATTCATACATTCAGTTATCTGATCTTCCAGTGTCACCTTAGATATATGTATTTATGTACACAAGTGCCTATAAAATAATACTACTAATAAAATACATTTATTTAATTTTCTACTATGAAAAAGCACTTTTTTCAAAAAGTATTGTCCTATTAGAATCCTAATATAGCTTTACCACTTTTGAGTGAATTCTCTAGTTTTTAAACTATTTTATAGCTCAACATCATTTCTAAATTGGATAAAAAAATTTACTTCGTACGATTTGTATATCTCATTTTATAGAAAGTACGTGAAACTATAATATAAAATTTTTTGATAATTTATAAATTACTTTCTATTTTTAGTATTGTGTAAAATAAATTTACTTTATCTGAGAATATTGAACTCACCTCCTTTAACCTCACAAATTAAGTTTACGTCACTGCCCTCGTTGTACGGTTCTAGAATTTTGGTCATGTCCCTTCGCTTGGCATCATATATCACAGGTCTTTCTGGAGGAACTGTTGAAGAAAAAGGAACAACATTATAGAAGGAATAAGTGGTACGACACAATTTTATATATTTATTACACAATATATTGTATTATTGATTATTTATTCTTTGGCACTATGAGCGTGTAAGTTCATTGCCGCACTTACAAAAAGATATGATCTATCACGGTCTTGATCTAGTTATATCCAGTCCACCTCATTACACCCTAACTCTTTCAGGTTCATTCTAAAGTTATCCTCCCATCTGCGTCTATGTCTTCCTTAATGGTCTATTTCCATTGTGCTTGCCGGGCAGAGCCATGAACAAGGTCCTTGAATCTATCATTCACGCTGGATGTCCTGCCCACCGTGATCTACGAAACATGTTTATCCTAACAATATCTTGTGACGAGTTCAGGATATGTAACTTATCATTATTTATCATCCTACACTACCCAACAGCCTCATCCCCTTTTAAACCAAATATATTCCTAAGTACCTTGTTTTAGAAAACCCTAAATTTGTAAGTTGAGCGACCATGTTTAGTAAATATAGAGAAAGACCGGTAAAACTATTGTTTTGTATGTTCTGAGTTATATATTCCATGATTGCAAGCGGGAGGTTTACAACTATATATTATATCTAGGAAAACATTCTTTTAAATATGTTCTTTCAGTAGACAATCCTTGGATCATTTTTCACTAAGAACTGTATTATTTTGATAATCATATGAAACACTTTAAGAATCGTAAGGGAAATAAAATAGATTAGAGCTATATTTATAAAACCAAAAATTTTAAACTATCATTCATTTGTAAACTATGCTTTTAAAACATAAACAAAAAAAATAGCTATATTCTCAATTAATGCGTTAAACACCCTTTATATACCCTTTTCACACTAAATAAAGCTATTTTTAAAATATTTAAAATTTTCTTATTATATATCAGAGAATCACCTTTAATAAAAATGCGCTCGTGAAAAGCTGTATACATTGTCAATTACAATTTAAAACTTTCCTCAGATAGGTATATTGGAACAAATTGCTATAGCCTTTATCAATACATTCTAAAGGTCTGAAATCAATTATCATGCAACTAATTTTATTCTTGGAATATAGTTAATATCACAATTCTTCCTTGATTTATCAACTTTGAATCAAATCAATTTAACCAATTCAGCTGTAGGCCTGGTTACAGACTTATATCCAGATAAACAGGTAGAAAGATGGAGATAGTTGTAAGACCCATTTTATTGAGTTTTAGCACACATAGTACAAGAGCGAGTGTTCCATCAGATTATTAATTTGGTAATTTTTCACAATATATATATGTATATTTAGCACCAAGTTTTACTACCCGTTCGGGTTATACTCTTCTGTAATAATTACGCTAATTGATTAGGAATTGGGAAGGTTGAATTTAGAGGAAGTGAACCCGCCTTTGCATGGAGGGAGAGTGAAAAATAATATACAAAACACCACCCCCAGTTCACTAGACCAAGATTCGAACCTCGATCTCCCTGTCCTTGGCAGTCGAGCTCAACACGACTAGCGCGTTAGCTGACTTCGCCACCGAGGCGGGTTAGGAGAAAGTAATGTGTTTAATTTAACATAGACTTTTTACACTTATATACCGTATATAGTCTTCCTTCATCATTTATAAACGAATCTATTATTTGTTATAATAGAAAACACCTTTATAAATAAAGGTAAAATAATTATTTAGAAACAAATTTATATATATTTTTCTAAGCCCTAATTTTCGTTTGGAATAAAACCTACGAAGTTTTAAATAATATAAAGGACCCAATTATCAAATAAAGGCCCGTGGTGCAGTTGTTAGTGCAACTCGTTACGAGGCTAGAGTTCCCGGGTTTGACTCCCGTCTGGCACCTTGGGTATTTTTACTTAAATGGGGAACTACCTCAACGATTATTGGGGTTTGGTTAATTAGGCTTAAGTTAAGATCAAGTGTTTGCTTTGGTTCCACACTTTCATACTCATTGTTACCATCACCCCGTCTCATCGAAACATGGAAAGAGCCTTAATGGAATGGATGTACTATTGGTACATTCTAACGTTCCCTGGGAAATAGTATATTAGTATTGGATAGTATTAACATAAACTGGCCTACAATAGATATCGCCCAAACCGACAAAATCTACTAATTAGTCAATCTTCTTCTATGCGTTTGATTTGTATGAATATATCATACACAAACACATAACTAATGTATTTTTATATAACCTGTTCAAAAGTGGAAGACCCATTAAACCCATCTATAATGTGATTCATTGTGCACCCGGCCACTTACATAAGGTTAATTTAATACCACGTCTTAGGTGACCTGGCGGTCTAGGGGTAAGGTGTCAGACTTCTGTGCTGGCGGCCGGGATTCAATCCTCGGTCCTGGCATAGATTTATCTGATTACTAAACCCTTCCTTCACCTCTGACAAGACATCTTGTGAATGAGGGGAATGCCAGGCCTCCACCGTGGTTCGGATTCCACGTTAAACTGTAGGTCCTCCATTTCATCTCACAATCACCCTACCATTACACATTAGCGTAAGTTCGTATAACCCGAACGGGTAGTAAGACGGGGTGCTAATAATAATACCACGTTTTACTAACCGTTTGGGTTGTACACATATAATGTACTAATAATTATACTAATTTGTTATAGATAGCTAATGTTGAATTTAGATTAGTGCACTCTCATTTGTAAGTAGTAAGATTAGGAAACAGTTTATGAAATAAACAAACTCGGTATCTTCGACAGGCATTTGAACCCCAATCCCCACGTTATCGATAGTCTAATCTGAAAATGACGCTTTAAATCATGTGGCCACTAAAATGGGTCCAATATATGATGTTTATTATTATATTTATCACATTAGTAAAATATAATAAGCCATATCTGGAAAATACCAGAACTTTTGAATAAACTTGATATAGTAAGAAAAAAATTATATGTCGTGGTCTTGAATTTCAATCAAATTTTCTAACAACATTTAAAAACAGAATAATGTAATATCCACCTTATGTTTTAACTTAGTGGTTTAAGACGTAAGAAAGGTTTCTGCATTTAAATAATAATACATAATGGTAGGTGTGGGATCACCATCTTGATGTATTTGTGTTGATTTTTTTTTTAAATAATATATTTATTAAACTAGATTGGATGCTGGGGTTAAAATTATTGTTATTTTATTGTGCTCTTCAAACATAAGTGAAATGAGTAAAAAGTGTGTGTATAATTGACAACTAGTTCATATAATCTGAGCTCGAACCTTGACCTCTACGTGATTTGTGAGACAAAAGCCATTTAACCTTATTTTGGCTTACTATTAGCTCGACTATTTTTAGAAATTAAATTGGATTACAGGAAATGTTTTTATTTGGTATTTCCCGGCTTGTGTAAACTCTCTTTATCTACAATACGTCTTGTTATATTATCAAGGAGAAAAATCGACTATGTCATTTTTCATGTTTTTCAAAAGCACCAAGCTTATAGTAATGCTCAGTGAAGGTTTAGACGTTTTATGAACTTTTTGAAACGATACTTGACCTATTTCATTGACTTTAAGACCCCTTTAATTACATTACAAGCCCAGCTAGGATAATACTTTTATACAGAGTGGGGCAGAAAGTATTGACACATTTAACAACTTTATATATCTACTATTATAGTTATTATATTCTTCAATTTAAACTTAAAATAACAACAAAAGATTGAAGGTTTTTTTTAAATACCCTTTAAAAATTCATATGAATAATTCAATGCCCTTAATATTGTCATCCAAATCTACACTAGTATTATAAAGAGGAAAGATTTGATTTTTTTTTGGTTTGTAATGGATAAACTCAAAATCTACTGGACTGATTTAAAAAATTCTTTCACCAATATAAAGCTACATTATCAGCGAGTAACATAGGCTATATTATATTTTGAAAATTTAATTTATTTCTCATACAAATGTCGATAGTCACTCATATTTTATGGTAGCGTCTATGATGATTCTTCAATTTGTGTGTTGAAAATAATAATGCCCAGTAAGGGGGAAGGGTCTAGTAAGCAATATATTTATGTGTAAGCTCCTCAAATCTTTCCACGAATTCAAGAAATGTATTTTGTTGAATTGATTCAACTTTCACAACAATTATTTCTGTAATTTACTGAATTGTTCTTGGACGAGTCGTGTGAGCAAGACTCTTTATCACGCTCCACAAGAAAAAGCATATAGCTGCTAGGTCTGGTGAGGGTGGTGGCTAGGGAATGTCCCCAAATCGGGGAACTAAGTGCCCAGGAAACCTTTTCGAACACATACATCGGTGTTCAGGCTGTGTGGGGAGTCGCCGCCTCTTACTGGGACAACGAGTTGGTGATATACATGAACTGATGTTGGAGTTCAGGGATCACAAAAGTCGAACATTACTAGATATGCTTCGCAAACGTTTCTGGGCATTTCGTTTCACGATTTGGGGACATCGCCTTGTCACCACGTTCACCAGACTTAACAGCTCAGGACCTTTTTCTTTTGGGGCATGTTAAAGAGTCATGAACCATTCAGGAGCTTTAATAAAGAATTGCAGTGAAAGGTGAAATAATTCAACACGAGACATTGCTCAAAGTAATGTGAGTTTTCGTGGAACGATTACCACAATGTACTTTATGCAGTGGTGGCCATCTTAATAAAATTATTTAAAAAATCAATTATTCAAGGAAATGTAGAAAATTTTTAATAATTTGTTATTATTCTAAGTTTAATTAAAGCATCTAGTAACTAAAAGAGTAAATATATATTATTAATAAATGTATCAATACATTATGCCCTAAACTGTACTCTTATCGTTTAACCTATATTACCTATAAATTTACTTTATATTTAACAGGTTTGGTATTATTAATGTGGCTTTAAAAATGAAATGTACTTTATAGATATTTCTTAGAGAATAAATAAAGGAATAACGTAAACAAATCGTTAAGAAAGAGGCCTTAAAAATATAAATGGTGACGAAAACCCTCAAAAATAAATTATTTTGATATAATTATGAGATTCATCAACTATTTGTTCCTAGATTTATAATTTAATCTAATATAAAGTCAAATTTAATTGTTGTTACCTTACAAATTAGAAATGTTTTTATTCTATAGTAAATCAAATATATTACCAAACAAAATATTGATTTTAGCTATTATGTTTTAAATCTATTCCAAATTATTTTATTCAAGTGCTTGTTAACGGGTTTCAGAGAAGTTAAAAGTCAGAAGCATGAAAATATGAAATAAGATAATTGAAAAATATAATATTTATTCGGTTCATAGTATATTTTAAGTTAGAGACAGTAGTTTTAAGCTATTTACTATACCAATTTATTAGCATTATTTATACAGTCAGTTTTATGATTTAGATAAACAATAATACTATAAATTAAACAAATAGCAGAAAATATTGTTAATGCATGTTAGTGAGGATAACACCACTTCGATTCCCGTGTCCAGGTGTCATTTTTCATTTTTTCAGAATATAATAATACTATATTTTAAAATAGTATTAGTAGCAAACTACAACATATTAATCATAATGCTTACTGTATGCACGATACACATTAATTATACATTTAGTCAAATAAATAGTGTTTTAACTATAATGTATTTATAAAATAACAAACAATTCTACTAAATGCTTAGAAAATAATAATAAATGTATTTTTAAAATATTTAAAATTTATTTTTAAACATAGTATTATATATAATTTGTTTTGAAACTTTAAAATAAGTATATTTAGATATATAATCATGCTATATACTTTTGTAATCTATTGCAAAATAAAACTAGACACTTTCTCTCTTTAAAAGTGTCAACTAATACAAAGGTAACAAAAAAAATTAATCAACAACTCAGCTACCTCTTCTCATTTTGTGAATATTGTCAATCTAAGTTTTAATTGCTATTTTCTTTCTCTCTACCCTTAACCATCACTTTCTTTCCTTGGTACGCATTTCGATCATCTTCATCTAAACCTTCCCCTTCTCCAACAACCTTAAAGCTCCTATATATTCCAGCTTTTTTTTTATCTATTTCTTTCTCGAAACTCTGTGACGATGAAAAATTGCTGCTTTGGTAAGGAAGTAGGTTGAGAGGGAAAGAGAAGAAAGACAGAGAAAATATATAATAAAAAGAGAAAGCGGTCAGAGAAAAAAATATATATCTTTAAAAGTTGGAAATGACTTGAGTTGGAACTGTTCCATATATTTTTGTAGCTTCCTTTTTCTTCTGCAATTGCTTACGTCATCATTCAACCTCCCCATACGGTAAAATTTCTCAAAAAGGGTGGGGGTCAATCCCACCCTAACAATGGCTCACAAATCATAACCGACATATTGGAGAGCCATGAAGTAAATTTGATAAATTGTACAACATCGATCTTTGACCAGAAGTGGTGATCGAGAGTTGAAATAAGTTAGACTTGCATTGCCCATAGTCACGATCACATTAAAGGACTGAATTCGAATCCCTGACCTGTGATCCTAAGTCTATTAAAATAGCGATATTTCTCCTATTTTTAACCGATGTGAATATGTGCACATTTTTTATAAATTTATCTGAAACATTTTTTCCCCCCTACCAATTCTCCTCAATGCATAAAATTACATTCACCTACTTCGGTCGCCACATGATTTAAGACGTTACTCTAAAAATAGAATCTACTTCTGATGACGAAGATATCATGGTTCGATCTCGGTCAATACAATGTTTTTTCCTAAATTGTTTTATACTCTCTATAAGCTAATGTGGTTACACTTTTTATAAATTCAACCCTCATTTCTAACCTATTAGCATGGTTAGTACATATTAATTTAAACCAAATATGTAGTAAGACATGGCGTTAAAAAATAATTATAGATATAGCTAATCGGAATCAAACACAACTTAAGAGTTATTCTTATATTTTAAATCGATTTGATTGTTATGCTCTTTTAATATATTTTACAACTTAAATATTTTATAATATCTTAACACCTTACTTAACTAACTATGTCTCAATTTAACGGCGTATTTTTTATGTTATAAACGCTGTGATGAAATTAAATATGCTTATAAAAAATATAGTTTTCACACTTATTATATTTATAGGGTCTTTTAGCTAATATCATTTTTGAAAACATTCTTCTAATCTTTAATAGAGTATAGAAAATAAGTATAAGAACTCCGTACAATTTTTTTTTATAAAAACCAGCTAGTAAATTTGTTTGGAAATTTCACTTTGTGACGCAAGGTAATTGGTGCATTGTTATCAAATATCATCTTGCAGTTTTCACTTATATTAATATTAATAAAATAAATAATTTCTTTAGCATTCGATTTATTGAGAACGATGTGTTCCAACTTAATATTTCCAGAGAGGAATAGTTATTTTTAAATTTGGTTCTTTGGTTTCATATCTTGATACATTATTGAGACTTATTTTTTTCTCCTCTATATTTTTTAATGGTTGGTTCTAGAAAACAATATTTTAATTAATAAAATTTAGCGAATATTGAAATAGTAATTCAATATTAACTAATTAATTAGCCTTACAGCGAAGAATTTAAATTAAGTTGTTCTTTTCTTAAACATTGAGAATAATAGTCTGTCTATATTTGGTATTTTAATGTTTTTAGAAGCAAATTAGCCTTATTAATTAAACATAATCAGATTATGTTATATACTAACCTTGCTTTAAAATTATTATATAGTCTTATTTTTAATCATATAAAAAGTTTATTATGATTTTATCCAAATGTATTCTCTAATTTTGTTTGTGTATGTGTTTGACTCACGTCCATTCGGAATATAAGATACACTTATGTTCTAAGTAAATTTTACTAGAGAGAAATAATGATTGTCTAATTTTAATAAAGGGAAATATGAAATTAATTGTATTTTTTTAAATATGTTGCCACTCATTATAAAAAGAACCAACTAAGTCAACAATCATAAAAATATTTATTTTTTTGCCATATAGCATAAAATAATTATAGTTCTCAGTGACCCGTCTCACTACCCCTTCGGTATACACGATTATAATATGTTAATTATTACTCTAATGGTTTCTAGGGATTAAGACATTGATTTGGACAATTTTAATTCTAAATCAGAAAAATATGCAAATCCAGGTATATATTTATTTACATTTCAAAAATTTAATCTGTCCTAGTTTTCTATTCCAGCCATACCTGTACTTTTACAGATTTCTTAGTATAAAGTCTGACAAGAAGAGTCCTACATGCCTTTTATAAAAATAAATCAAATAACTTAATTTGTGGAAGATAAAAAAAATATTATTTCGAAATTTAAAAAAAGTTGTTGAAAAGATAAATATATCAGGAATAATATAAAAATACATAGCTTTGATTTAAATGATCCGTCGTTAAAACTCAACGAATAAAACCTTAATGCGTGAATATAGGAAGTCCTATCTCGAGATGCCCTTACGTCACAGGGGGGCAACATCTTATAAGCAGATTTTTTTGCACTAAGACTACGGCTACACTAGGCAAGTCCGCACCGCACCGAGTTTCCATCAAGTGGCTACACTTGCCGCACCTTACCGCGCCGGATGTGAAGAAAGGATCGAAATGATATGCAAGCACGGCACTCCCACAAGTAGTGTTATGGAATGCTCTACATATTCAAGCTCCAGCAGCTACGAATAATTTCTTCTTACCTGAAACATTCATTTTGTTTCTTATTTCTTCCCAAATGTTTAATCACCGCACATTGTTCATATACCTTGAGTTAGATTCTTCATAGAGTTCTTTGTACTCTGGTAAATAAATGATAAGTATCACCTCATCCATCTCTTTAAAACGTAATTTATTTTTAAACAGTAAAACGATAACAAACTTAACAAATAGCTCACCACAACCATCCAACGTACGCTGTTTCGCGGGTGGTATTAAAACCCAGTTCAGGAACTACCGAACATCTACGAAGATGCCCGACGTCCACAACATTCGGAAGCAAGTGGCTACACTACGGCGGCCCGTTCAGTTACACATCGCAAAAGCGCGTAGGAATGCTCTATCGACGATTCGTCCACGCCTGTGCGGTGCGGAATGGTGCGGACAGGCGTAGTGTAGCAATTTGCATTTAAAAGCATGGATAGCATTTGCCCGGATTTCAGAAGTGCTGTGCAAAACGGTGCGGACCGGCCTAGTGTAGCCGTAGCCTTATAAATTTTAGTACCTCTCCTCTTAACTTTTACTTAACCATTCTTACCGTAGTAGTGTAATAAAATATTATTATGACGCGTTTAAAAAAATATTCTTATCAGATGTGGCCTCCCTTTGATGTAAAGACAAGTCAAGATAGGACTTCCCATATTCACGCATTAAGGTTTATTTGTTGAGTTATAGGCCTAGGGGAGAATAAACTCTCTTATTAAAAAAAAAACGACCTCGGTAGTCCATGCCAATCTTCAAATGTTGACATCCTCGTTAAATCCAGACTATACAAGTTAAAAAATTACTAGAAAAGTTGAAGCCAAACTATAGACCTACAAATGAAAGCTAAATAAGATAATCTTTTGATTTAATAAACGTTTTCACTTATGTAGGTCTCTATTCTTTAGTATCATAGCTCTATTTTGCTGCACTAGTATTTCAAACTTCATTTTGAACCTATGGAATAATTTTCCATGTTATTTCAATACTAGCAGCCCAGTGGGCAGATTGCAAAATATTTAGGGGAAAAAGAGGAAAAAGATAAAATTTATTTTATAAAGACTTAGTTTAAATAAAATAAAATAAAATTTATTTTTGAAGCAATTAAACAGAAGTAAACTTAAATGTAGATTTTTAATTAATCTTCAAATACAACAAACACTAAATGATTAGCAAAAAAACAAACTTTCCATAGAAATTCCAATGCCAGATCTATTTTTATTTGAATCCCCTAATACAACAAGCACTCTATCAACAAATAAACAACACTTCCAAAGAGATTCCAATGCCAGCTCTAATTTTATTTGACTCCCCTAATACAACAAGCACTCTATCAACAAATAAACAACACTTCCAAAGAGATTCCAAGGCCAGATTTAATTTTATTTGACTCCCCTAATACAACAAGCACTCTATCAACAAATAAATAAAACTTCCATAGAGATTCCAATGCCATCTCTATTCTCGTTAAACAGCATTTTAAATCAAGAATACAACTTATTGAAGGCCACGTTATTGACCTTATTAAAGGTTATTAGATCAATATAATACAATTTTTAATCATATTTTTAAATTCTTTATTTATATAATCACAGGATAGATGAACATTTCATTAATTTAATGACCAACCACCTGCCTAAGATAGGTCCCCATGTTCCATCTATTAAGGAGATACATCTGGGAGGGTAAAGGGCCTGGAAATGTTTGGGAGAATTTTTCTGGATATGCATCTGAGGGGGAGGAGGAACCGGAGGGTTAGAGGGAGATTTTATTTGGATAAGGTCTCAAAGGTAGCCTCCACCAAAATATTGGCCCCATAGACCTAATTTTTCCAAAAATGCATCTGGTGGTAGGAAGAGAATTGGATGTGTGACCTCTACAACCTTTGATAAAATAAATACTTTTAATAGTGGCTGCAAGTTTTCAGGTCATGATATTTCTATCAAAGTACTTTCGTTTCACTTTAAACCTATACAATTTTCGATATTAAGTCTGGCAAAAATATACACTTTAATATTAAAGAGATGCATCAGCAACTACAAATGTTTTATTTTTAAGTTTTCAAGTACCAATGAAATATTTTCGTTCAAAATCGACGCTTAGAAGATAAATATTGATGTAGATCAAACATTTACTGGGAGAAGAGTTATATAAATTCAATATTCCTAAAGTGACAAATAAATAAATATAATTTTATCCCGTCCTATTTTATTGAATGAAATATCTGACAAGGCCCGATGAGTCTACCACGAAAGGGATAGTGGAAAGTTTCTTGGGTCGTATCGTATTTGCGGTCCAGGCCCGATAGCAGAAGATTTCCTCTTCTTCAGGAGTACCAGAGATAAGAGGCTTTGGGAGCTCACGTGGGTTTGTGGGTGGTAGGGATTTCTGTCTGTATAGAATGTAGTGTGGGGAAGCGGTGAGAAGAAGAAACTATAAATCTCTATATTCTCGCCTCATATAATCTATTGCCGTGCTCTAATACGCACGAAATAATCATAGATATTCTTTCTTTGAGAAAATTGTTTAGTACTGATAAAATAAAATATAAATAATAAATAGGCAGATTTATTTTTAAATAAGGATACATGTATATATTTATATTATAATATTTTTGAAAGTAATATATTTGTAGATAAATTTTTATAACCAATTTTTAGTTACTTATTTGCTTGAAACATTTTGAATCAATAGCACTAGAATTAAAGAATTAATATTTTATTTTCTACACCATAGTTAAAATAAGATGAAAGTCTGTCCAATGTTTTATAGTTTTATTAAAACCTAACTAAAGTATATTAAATTGTTGTTTTTTTTCTAAATTTGTTACATTAGACTCCAATGTGCATAAGCCATGTGTCTCATTGAACAAATATAATTATTTAATACATCTCAGTATAAAATACAATATGTTAATCCTGGTGTTAAAATGATTGAACGCATGTTTTTTAAACATGTGCCTTGGCAGCTAGGAGTTATTTAAAAGTGTAACGATTAATCCAGACCTGTGGAGAGTAAATGATTTTTTCTAAATTTTATAATACTATATTAAGACTTATTGTTCTTAATTAAAAATTAATCTTATGCACATATGCTTTGATTAAATTATAAATACGAGTCTAGTAAAGACATATCTTTTAATACAATATTATATTTTGTGTCAAAAAATAAATAAATGAGAAGTTGAGTAAATATGAGATTATAGGCTACAAGACATTAGACCCTGGTTTAAATAATTTTAAAAAGCACCCAACGATACACTCATATTACAAAAAATTTTAATTTTTAAATAATCATATGAATACAATCATAGTAGGTCAAGAAAGAAAGCATGAGATTTTTTAACCTTATGAATTGAAGGAATACACCAAAAGGTAAATTGGGTCTGATGCATTAATACATTACTTATATTATATTGGGTCAGATACATATTAATATTTTTATTTACATTTTTTTAAATAATTTATTTTTAACTATTATCTGCTGAACCATCTAGGATAGGGCTATTCAATTCGTTATCCAAGTGGGCCACTCCAAAAAATCATATTATTTGGCGGACCAGAAATTTAATACAATCTGGAAATCATTTGGAACTTTATTAGATAATACTTTTGCAATTTAAAAGGGGGAGTGGAGGAGTTAAAGGTAATTTAATATTATATATGATATTGATATATTTCAGTGAGACTAAAAAATTGTAAAAGACGATTTTTATCATCAAGACTCCTTTACTTAATATTCAAAGTAGATATTGCTACTCTAGAAAACCTGCAATAAAACTAATTAAAATCAAAGCACTCCCCTATTAATATAAATAACGCACAAACAATAAGCCAAGCAAATATCAACTGGCGAGACATCGGCTGCTGTTCGGTGGGAGGGAGAAGAGGAGTGAGTTTCTCTTAGCCAACCTGTCGCCCAGCCACCTGCATTGCTCTAATTCAAAAGCAAGAATATGTTATATAGCTCAGCTGTTATTGAGGGTGCTTGAGGGGAGGGTTACCGGGTCTAGAGTGGGGGAGGCACGCCACTGGAGGTTAAGCTCACACTTCCTTGTAAACATACAATGTTGGTGGTGCCAAGGACCAAGTAACACTGGGCTTGCAGCTTCCCTAACCACTGATAAGATATTGAGGATCTCACTGGACGTTCAAAATCAGGCGCCTTTACATACCATATGAACTATACGAAGCATCTCCGGTGATAAAGTAGTGGGACTTTAAGTCCACGGGCCAATCTACGGAGATTAGTGGGCCGGATGTGGCCCGTGGGCCTCCAATCGAATAACCCTGATTTAGGCTGTTATCACAGAATGCCTCTCTTTTCTTAGGAGCAGTCAGTTAACTCTCTCCTATGTTATATTTGCAAAATATATTTTTTATTAAATGATTTTCTACACTTTTAGAAAAAAGTTTCTAAATCATCGAAAGAGTTTAAATCTATATATATTATTATTATTAATCACTTTACCAATAACTAGCTATTGGTTTTAGATTTTATTATAAATGTGAGCCTATATTATCGTGGTAGACTCATCGGGCCTTGTCAGATATTTCATTCAATAAAATAGGACGGGATAAAATTATATTTATTTATTTGTCACTTTAGGAATATTGAATTATACAAGTGAAGATAATTTAAAAAAATAAGTTTAATGTTCTTTTATTATATATTTTTTTAGTTTATGGGTGTGTTGTTACACCCATTTTACTGTAGGTAAATATTTGAACGTACTGCAAAAGTTCTCTTACCCTGTGCATATTCTATATAAACGAATGATACGCTATATATATTTTATCTAGGATTAAAGTTAAATCGAATTTTCAAGACGCAAATGGAAAGGAAACGAGTTTAAGTCCCGCGAAAGAAATGTATCATATTTGTCCTCCATCTCCTTTACACCCCCTTCTCCACCTTAACCCTGCATTTTTCTTGTTTCCCATTTTCAGTAAGTTGTATATGGAATAAGAAAAAGAAAAACACCGAAAAGAACAGAAGTTCCTTGCAGACGCAATCATGAGATCTTAGAGGGAAAAAATATGACTTTAAAAACCACCTCCTGTGATGAGACTGTGACCAAATATTTTTGGATACTTATCGTTTCTTACAAATATATTTATTTATTAAAAATCTATTATATGACTTTTGATTCCTTTTATATTGGGTTTATATTAACGCATGCCTCCCAAATAAATAAAAGGTACCAGCCCTATGGTATTTCACAAACTTTTCTATTAGTCTATTATAGATAGAAACCAGATATTCAAAAATATTTTTATTTAAATAAATCTCAAGTAATTTTTAAAAATAAAGCCACACATAATTGTAATAATATATTAGACATCTTCATTTTTAGATTATAAACATATCGTTAAAATAATTTTAAAATAATAAAAAAGAAGTTCATTTGAAATTACTTTAAAGGTATTTTGATATTTATTATAAAAACCTCCTTATTCATCAAAAAAACCATTCTCAGGCATCCATGTTGAAATTAACCTCCAAGGCTATTAGTTAATAATTTGGAAGGTTTTCAAATTTGTCATAAGTAAACTAGCCTCAAAATAAAATGTTGAGAAAAAAAGTATTATTTATCTACTAATATACTGACATCAAGACTAAGGTCTTTGGATCTATTTAAAAAAAAAATTATTTCAGTGAACTAATATAAAATTATTTTTCAAATAAAATAAACTAATTTGGGGTGTTTATT
The DNA here is from genome assembly GCA_901482245.1 of Timema douglasi. Taxonomy (NCBI): domain Eukaryota; kingdom Metazoa; phylum Arthropoda; class Insecta; order Phasmatodea; family Timematidae; genus Timema; species Timema douglasi. The sequence continues at coordinate 120,350 of CABEEJ010001568.1, forward strand.
ATTATTTATTTTATGAAAAAAAGGCCAAATACTCATTTATAAATAAATCAATTTTAAAAATGTTGATATTATTCATAAAAAATAAAAAATAACGTTATTATCTTATTAAATTTAAAAAAATACATTTTATTTATACATCAAACTCTTCCCGGATACGAAATGTTTGGAGTAATTTTAAAAGTGATTTGAAGTTTCAACAATCACTCATCAGTAAAGTATTCTTAAATTATTTACAATAAAATCTAGTACACGGTGTTTTTTTAGGAAATCAAACAGTTACTAGATATCTATTCAAACAAAATCGATAACATTATTTACGAAAAATTGTAACTAATTAAATCATCGGTATATTATATTTAAGGGTTGAACTCGAAATATAAAAAAAAGTCCCTTGGTGTGGTGATAAATAGCAAATAAATGTCAATTCAAAAAAATCCATCAAGCGGCTTTATATTTGTAGTTAAGGACAGACAGACAAACAAACTAAGAGACTTACAGACATCGCAACAGACATAATTGTATAATACAACATTTTGTATTTTGGTGCATTTGTATTATAAAATGTATCATAATTTACAGCTCAATTATATAACATTTTAATGAGAAAGTAAAAACTAGATTATTTAAATTGTATAGTTAGGAACCGACCAGATAACCGGAAATGTTGGTAAAACTCGTCTTGTTTTGTTTGCCGATGTCAAGAAGGTAGGGTGGGGATAGTTAATTAGTGTATGGTCCCATTATTTTCATGCTTACACACAAATTTAGCTACAAATGAGGGAAAACATCTTTGAGGCAAAAGTACTCGTTTGTAAATGTACCAAAAAAAGTAAATGAATGTATACATTTTATAAGATTTTAGTATGCTTTATTTTCACTAATTTTTTATAATATAATAATAATTATCTAGATTTACAGCTCGTTACAACTTCCCCGCCATGCTCATTTGTCTCGTTTGCTAATGAAGAGTAGAAATGCAAACCCTGGCCAAGGTAGAAAATATTGTTTTATCAAGCGTTTCCCCTTCTTTCTCCTAGAAAATTCTGGCACATTTATTTTTAACTTCCCCTTCCTCCCTTGATCTATTAGATATACTAGAATATGCTTAAACTGTACAGGTAGTAAGAATCAGTGGGAAAAACTAGTAACTAATGGTACAATGTTAGTGTTTAAAGCGTATATCACACGCTTCAGTGGCCTAGTGGTCTAAGGCAAGGGTAAGGAATTTGCTGATTTAAGGCCACCAAATATTTGATCAATTATGTAGCGTCATTGTCTTAAAAAAATCCATAAACGATGTGTATCTTAAATTATTAAAACTAAATAAAATTATTTTTAAAACAAGTGTGTTAAACAAATGTACAGCTCTTATTAATATATATATATATAAATAAATATATATATATATATATTTATTTATTGATATATAAAGGACGAAGTGAGCACTAGCCAGCAAAGTGTAAGGAACCTAACCTGGAGAACGGTAAAACTGGCAATTAAAAGTATGACTGTTGGAAACCACCAGGAGGTGATGAAGTAAATGCGAACAGTCTAAGAGCAGCGGGAGGGGAAACACTGGAGTGGGTGTTAAAAGTGATACGAGAGTCAATATGGAAATAGGGGAAGGTTCCAAATGACTTAAAGAGTGGAATAATGGTTGAAGTGTGGGAACTACAGGGGAGTCACCATGATGTGCCACTGTACAAAAGTAAACGAAAAAATATCTGAGAAAGAATAAGTGTAGTAGTAAGAGGATGAATGATAAAGGAGAAATATGGCTTCAGATGTGGAAGATAGATAGTGAATAATAATTTTGCTGTGAAACAGTGGCAAGAAAGACACTATGAGTATGTAAAATGCCTTCTTATGGTCTCCTAGGATGATGAAAAAGCGTATGACAGCGTGTGCGGAAGAAGAGTAAGGAAAGCGCTGCAGAATAAAAGAGTTCAGAATGAGACCGTAAACAGGGTGATAAATGTGTACAAGGGGTTTGTGAGATGTGTGCAATTAAGAGATGAATTTACAGATTGGTTTGATTTAAAGAATTGTCTGAAACAATGCTGTATGCTCTCACCACTATTATTAATTGTAGTGTTGGATGATATATATTGAAAGGTGTATAAATAGTTGGGGAGGGAAATATGAAAGCGATGGTGTTGTCAGATAACCTAATGTTGCTGGGTAGTGAGAAGAAAGAAGAACGGGAGCAGATGGAAGTTTGGTAAGAAGTGGTAGAGTAGTATAAATGATGTTTAATGTAAGGAAGAGCAAGATTGCGATCACGACAAGGAAGAAAGACATGTATATAACTAACGTGGTAGTGGGAAGGAAGTAATTTAGGATGGTAGAATGTTTCAAGTGTCTAAGCAGTATTGTAGAAGAGAGTGGAAGGAACCGGAGATAAATATGTAAGAAAGGAAGGCAAGCAGAGTCAATTTTAATATTTTTTAGAAATCTGGCTTTGAGCAAGAATATGCCAGAAATGTGCAAGAGAGTGTCCTACATTGCTTCTTACCTACCAATAATGACGTACTCTGCAGAAGAGCCAGTCCACGACAGGATATAGAATGCAAGACTGAGGAGGTATGGCCATTTTAAAGGAAAAGAGAGAGAAAGGATACCTAGGAGGATGTTGGGTATAGTGGTGTGGGGTAGGTGGCCAAGAGGAAGACCAAGGTACAGATGGCTAAAGGAGGTAAGGAGGAGTTTGGAGGAGGGTAGAGAGGACTGGGGCAAGGTGGAGGGAGAAATGTTGTGTAAGGTAAAGAGGAGGTGAAGAGGCTTACGTTCCAAACATACCCAGCCACTTGCTGGAAGTTGTTCATGATTATGATGATGATGATGATTGATAGATCTATATAACCAAGGTTTATCACACCTGTTCCAAGCCATCACTTCGGTGTTAGAATGGCCTTATTATGAGGGATAGATTGGGGTTTAAATCCCTGCTGGTACTTCTAAGTTTTTTTTCCTAAATGGTGTCACACTCTTCTTCTATGCAACTGCAGGTAGTTTAACTTTAACATAGGTTCTTCCTCATCTATACACAATTAGAATAGTTATCACATTATAGTATGTGTGTGACCAGAACAGGTAGTGAGATTTTAAAAAATCTACCAACTTACCATAAACGTTTTAAATTTACTTGTCTTGGCTCAATATTGTAGACAAGTTCGTGTAGACTAGTTTCTCAGGAAATTCCCCGGGGAGCTGTTAGTTTGGCAATGGCGAGGTTTAAGGGGTTAGGGGAGCTCTTCTCTCATTACGTAACAAGCTGCGTGGTGCTGATTAATTGCTCGCTACTAATAGGCCCCTACACCAACATATATTTATAAGTAAGCCATAAGGGATGGACTTGATCACAAGGTGATTTATTTCCTCTAACAGCTTTAAGACTAAGATGATCATTAAGAAGTCGTCGCTATGTTTATAAAAGCGACACAATAATAAATTAAACTATTGGGAATTTTTTTAGCCAAATTTAATTATTTGTAACTAGCAAAAGTACTCCGAGCAAGCAATTTATTTGCTTCAGACAGAAAAAATCTTTATCTAATTTATTTCATCCCAGTTTTTAATAAATAAAAAAAAATCTTATCAAAAATTTAAAATTTCAGCTTCGGGTTCATGTTTTTGTGAACAGAGAATAAATTTTTTTAAACTTCAGTCCTCTGCGCAGTTGGTGGATAACTCTCAATGCTCATGACAGACAGAAAAACAAAATTATCATATTATTACTGTAGAGAGTTAGTCTCTTTTACTAAATTTTTGTAGCGAGATGGTTAAATGATGGTAAATTGGACTGTTTGTAATACATATTCACACAATCAAATATAAACATAAACAAGCTATATTTTCCCTTTTCAGAGGTTGAGTTTATATCCCGGTAGGATTATTTTTACATAATTTTGAAATCAGATGAAAGGAAATGTGAATTAAACTCAGTGTTTTTGTAGTTCATTTAGCAAACCATTATTTTAGTCAAAATAAATATAAAATTCTTCCAATATAAACAAATATCTTAATATTGTCTACATAGTGGTATCAAAAATGATTTAATATCTGGCATGAGCATAGTGGAACTAATTGAGAAATTATTTAAATTAAGATAAATATTTTTCTTCAAATATCAAGACACCCTTTAAAGATATTCAAGAATTAATGATATTTAAATTTGAAGAAAGTCAAGTTCTATATTTCTACTGGGGAAATATTGGATAGATTTTGTCCAGAAAATTTTTATAAAACAAAAATTGCTTAATTACTGTCCTTCTGGTGGTATATAACTATCCCAAATTAAGAATACGAGCATATAGATTGGTCCAAACACAAATTTTAATCAAAATATTTATAGCCTATTATGATAAATTGAATTCTGTATCTTTTATTTTTAAGTAAACCACGCGCATAATTTAAGATTTAGTGAAATAATTAAAATAATCCTCCAGAGGAACATTATGATAACCTTATAAACTAAGTTTCACCCCGATTGGTTAAATAGTTACTGCTCTTGCCCAAGTTACAGGCAGACGGCATTGCAAATAATACTTTTTAATTTACATGGATTAATGAAATGTTGACATCCATCAACATATTGAGCTTGATTTTGTTGACAGATACAAATGTATGTTTCTAAATAATGTGTGAGAGAAAGTAGAGAACGAAAAGAAGCAGTTTATTTAATTTACAAAATATCTTTAATTTCGTGGTTTAAGCAAGCAGACAACCAGAAATATCAAGACATTTAAAATATGTTTTGTAATTTAAAAATACAATTCCCATCCAGTTGAAGATAAGAGGTATTAACTTGTCTTTATGTTATTAAGAAATAAAAATTAAGCCTTTATTTTTCTTAAACTTTCATGTAAATATGAATCCAGCTCAGTGACATTGCATAAAACATGTCGTAACTATAATAAATAAAAAAGGAACCAAATATTGAGCTAGCCCTTAAATGAAAAAACAAAATAAAAAACAAATGTCACTGGAATAAAACAAAAACTTTTAATTCAAGTGAAGACCATTTTATTAATTTTTATATTTTACTAACGCCATTCCCATAAAAAAAGCAGTGTTGGAATATTTAATTTAATGTTGGCAATACCCTTAAGGAATTATTTATTTTCACATTTTAACGTTTTACCTGTATTATATTAGTAGTGGATGAGGGTGCATGAAATAATTAACCAACACAGTATGGATTTAACAGTGAACATAGGAAAAAAGGTCACGCTTTATAATGACACAACTGGGAAAGAGGTAATGGCTGTTTCTTGAAGTAAATTGGTCGACTCCACTCAATAAAGAAATTATTTGACTGGAACACTCCCGAAGGGAGTTTGAAACTTGCTATCTAACCTCATAAAAAAGAAAATAATAATAATACAAAAAAAAAGGGAGATAGGAATAAGGGACATATGAATAATACTGTTAACTTTAATGTTAAGTGGCAGCAATGTATATTGTGAATACTTTTCTTTTTTACATTATGTATTAGTTTTTTCCTTTAATATAATACAATCTCTTTTTACTTTATAATTTTTTGACAGTAATATTTTTAGTTAAGTTAGCTAACAAAGAAAAATTTATGTTACTTATTTACTCTCCATTAAATAAAATCCTATGGAAAATCTTTACAAGATTTTATGACGTGTTGTCATATAGTTGTGTTTTTTTTTATCAAATATTGTAATCAAGATTATATCTATTTTGGAATTTTAGCAACAAAAAAAAACCTCATTCATTCTCGTGAATCAAAGCACTTTTAGATAGGTGTCGGATGTTGTGTTCACATCTAGTCACGAGCCACTTGTATAAAATGTAGTAGAAAAACATACAAACGCACTGGCACACAAACACACACCCACACACACACACTTCCCCCAAAAAGTCACGCGAAAAGCTCATCTTAGTAGTCGCGTGATGAACGTAGTTAAATTACGACGCCCACGCATATTCATTACCAATGCACTTCCTGTAAAACAACACTTCACGAATTGCACGTATTCTTAAGACCTGTTCGCTGTCCCCGAGACCTTAACTTAGTCGTTAGAAAAATCTGACCTGTTGACTTAGACATTCCTTGGCTTGATTACTAATATGTAAGAAAAATATATATAGGTTTGAAATGAGGCGTTCATCTTTTCACAGGGATAGATTAACGGCATAAATACTGTTGGATTTAATCTGTTATAAAATTGATGTAGTTTGTAAGCCTATGGCTAGTATAATAAATTATTAAAAAAGTGGGCTCTCACTAATGTTTTTCTAATGAAAAAATTAGCTATATTTTACCAAAACGATGATTTTTAATAGAGAAATTGTTGTTCCATTATTATAGTTTCGATATGTGATACAGTGGGTAAAGCTAGAATCTTATTATTCTACTAAATAAGCCTTGCTTGCGGTATTTGTATATGTAAAAAAAATTCGAGTATCTAGCAAATCAATATTTTTCAATTTACATTATATCTAACTTTGTTTCAAAATCACACGATACCCTGGTTTTATATTTTTATTAATTTTTTTATAGATTAAATATTTTGTTTTGGTGTTCATATTTATATTTGTGGTGCATAGCACATGATATTCATTTAAATTACTAACAGCTAAGTTTCTAACTAACGCTTAAATATAAGAGTAGTAAATTGAGAGATTGTTAATAATTAAATATCATTACTATAAAATTAACACATAAAATCAAAAAGGGAAAGCTCTATCTAATATTAATAATAAAATTTTATAGGTAATCATCTATTTTTTGTCAAATACCTTTATGATTTCTATTAATAGAGAATACATTGTTTCTCACTATCAGAATTTTTTTATATATCTTTATATAATTAATTTTAGCAACATGGTTTTTATATCGTTTGGGCTATCGCTTATGTACTAATCAGGCTAATATTTTTGGGATAAGAAAGGTTATGTCTATATGAATTGTAACTGAATTCACGTGGAAAGATAGTGGAAAAATATTTTGGAAAATAACACCATCAGTACACACGACCAAGATTCGAACTTCGATCCCTCCGTCATCGGCAGTTTAGTCTACTGCGAAGGTAGCGCCTTAGATCATGCAGGAACTGAAGCAGGTAACTTTTTTTTAAATACACTTTGGTTCTGGTGTTCTGGCAAGTTATTGGTTGTTAATAATTAATTATTTTGTAATAATCTCTGTTTATTGTTGTATAATATCAACTTGTATTGTACCAATATGTTGTGGTAATTATAGGTCGGAAGCTCTAGAACAGTATGATGTGAATGTTACCTAAGTATTCGGTGGTATTAAGGTCACGGCTTCATGCGGACGCTACTTAATGCTACTTAAGGCTACCTAGCTGTGATAATCAGTGTGTTGTATTACTAAGCCCTTTTGCATCCCACTTGACTTGTTTTGATTGGTTGACCTTTCAGAGGATCATGGAATGCTATATATAGGGAGGAAATGACAACCTAGAAATCTCCCTGTGGTCGCGTGTTTCTAAGGGTGAAACGGTTTCAGTCCGAGCGTTGTATCTATTACAAATGTAGAAAAATGTGACTTTGGGGGCTTAGGACAGGGAGTGTATAGAACAGCGTCGAGACTAAACCTCCTGTTTATGAAACATTTAACATTCTGTCGATAACTTATCACTTTGAGGACACAGAGCCCCCCAAATAAAACACATTTATGCATGTACTATTTTCTTGGCGTTTTTTATTTACTCTAGGCTTGACTAGAAATTTTTGCAGTTTTCACACCCCTTGTATAAACCCCGCAATAACAGGTGTTGTTTTTGTTGAAAAGTGGGCTTTTTGTGGAACACAATATCTATATTTCTATACTTGATACAAATCCTACTTTTATAGCTAAAATACGTATATTATCTATATTAAAAAATCAAAAGTTATCTTTAAGTTTACGTTAAATATTTTTTCAAATGCTTTGTCAATTAAATACATCATTTTGTCTTGAATTTATTTTTGTAATATTTTTTTATATTAAAAAAAAACTTATACTACATATAATAGATAATGTTAATTTTTCAACTTAAAAATAAATTATTAATTTACTTACAGTAGATGTTGCAATAGGCTTGTTCTAGCGTCTCAAAACATGCAATAATAAAATTTTTGGTAATGAAGAAAAACTAAAATATTTCATTTCAACATAATTACAGATGATTTATCAATTTAATTAAGACTATTATGTTGCTAGGTACTATTGGCCTAATTTTATTGAGCATATTAGTATTAGCTTTTCCATATATAATTTGTACAACAATATATATTCCTCCATTTTAATCACTATCATCTTTGAACTAATTAACTGACTAATTATAAAACCTATAATCACGTGTGTGGTAATGTCATCGTTATTGCGAACTTTAGTCTTCCTGGTCCCAAGATTAGGAATAGGTGTATCAAATAAAATCATCAGATATGGATAATTATAATCACAATACCATAATTTTACCATTTATTTTGTTTTATTCTAAATCCTAAATGTTAAACGCACTACTAAAGTTAAATTTTGTATAAATTTTTTTAACGTCATAGCTTACTGTTGGTTTGGATTACACACATATTAACTAGTTACATAACTGTGATAGGAATTAATAACGTTCAACTAAGGGGAAGTGTAGACACATTTTCTTGAAGGGAAATGATAAATCTGCGATATTGACGCTTTGGCGTGGCCCATTTGTCAACCATTTAGCTAAAGAGAGCTACCTCAAAGTTATTATGCTAAAAAGTAAACTGTAACTAAAATACTCGAGAAATTATGGTTTGGCAGAAGGGAGCGTGAGTAATTTCAAATTTCTTATAGCATTACAGTTTGATGTGTCAAAAATAATAATATATTTCTCCATTAAAATATAAAATTTAGTTTTTTGCACATGCTATTAGCAACAGATCTTGAATATTGGTTAGTTAAGGGTGTCCTTGAATTTTTTCAACACTTTTGCTCTTTATTTTAAAAGTTTTGACAAAATTCCAGAACATCCTTGACAAATATTCAAGATCTTTTGATTTTAGCATGTGCAGAAAACTTATCTTTATGTTGATACTTGATAAATATTTGATTTATTGTGGACAAAATATAATATTTCTGTAAAACTGTAAAAAAATACTCGCGCTCCCCTCTACCACACTTTAATAAAAAGTTAATTTTTGATAATAGTCTCCATGGATACAAATAATCTATTGAGCACACCATAAACATAGTATAAAAGGATAAAATATATATTCTGACAAAAATTAAAATATGACAATATGATAAATTAAAAAATGTATTATGACATGAAGCGTTACTTTTTTGCCGATTTATGTGGCTACACAAAATAAATGTCAATTGGTAGGTAACCTATTCTCAATTCAAAGTTAAATTACTCAGGACTAGAATCCAATCCCATCCTGACATTAATTTTTAAGATTTTTTTTAGCATATGAAAAAAACGTAGCTCTGGACACACAGTTTATTTCAAAGTTGTCAAAACCTTTTATTTTCTGGTTTAACGCTACAGTTTCTATTTTCTTTTATGACTTTAGTACTCCAATCACATATTAACTCTCCACGTGGTATTTTAAATGTAGGACATTTTTGTGGAAGGTATGTGCACTAATCACCTACAATAGAGATACACACAGGTTATATTACAAGAGTCGGACAAAGTTGGAAATCGGCAAACCACGGTCCAGTATATGTATTTTTCTGTCCTACAGCATGGTTTTGTCTTTAGGCAAGCTAGGTGCCTAACAGTAATCTATAAATACTACTTTGCAGTACTAACTAATACTGCTGGTTGCCAGTAATCAATCATTTCAGGGGTATGATTCAAATTTCTAATTTTACAATAGTATTTCATCTTATCTTGTACCACCGATTTCCAGAACGAAGAAAACTATCTGGACTAGGGAGTCATGATTCATATAGGGAGTTTCAGGGAACTGATTAATAATCTACTTATAAAAAATTAAAATTGTAAATACCATGCTCAGTAATGTTAGTAAGATAAGTAAATGTGTAACCATACAAATCAAAGCCAACGAGAGCTGGAACTATATTTAGTGAAGCTTAAAGAATATTATTCATTAATTTTAATCACGCATAGAATAAGTTATTTGTCCAAAATTGACTCTAGGACTAGTGCTAAAACCTTATAATAGAGTCTAATTTTAATGGATATACAAATTAAACTATACTAATCTTATTTCCTAGCAATGATTTTTATTTTGCATCTTTTGTGTTCAGATTCAAATTACCTATAATATATAGAGGCTCTACTGATTGATATTATACAGGATAACTCTAGGTAATATCGATTATATTTAGATGATTTTTAATTAAGATTGGATAGTTATTTAAGGTAGTAAGAGGAGACATTTCATTTTATTTATTTATCATTACTTTCTGTCCTGAGACCTAAATTGTAATTCCGGACCTATGTTACATTGTGTCTCTACCTCCGATAATTACTAGTTTATCCAATTTACAACCATTTTACTTGATTTGATATTGATTAAAGCTCCTAATCTAAGTTTCCATATTTTCCCAACTATGCGAGCCCCAGCGGGGGCAAGCATCCCCCTCTCCACCACCTGGGGTGGTGCCCTACCAGAAATTTCGTTCCACCTACCTCCAGATAGGACCACACTACCTTGAACCTAAAACTAAACATGAAACAACATAATAAAATGTAAGACTTAAACTAATACATTTCTTGCAGCTCGGTGGCCACAGAACATCTTAATGTTCTTCCTAGTATTTTAATCTAATGAAATCAGTCAATGAAGAAACCTGGATGGACCGGAAGACCCACTGCCCCAGCTCAGCACCTCACTTGTTGCCAAGTGGGCCAGACCATGCGAGTTTATTAGAGGTTTTCTTCCTCCGTATCTTGATGTTATTCGATTACACTTATTCTCAGCTGGTAGCTCAGCTGCCTCTGGTCCCTCAGCAGCTTCCACTACTGGAATCCTAAGGGAGCCTTCTTCAGCTGGGCTGCGGATGACTTGGAGTTCCTCGTCCCATTCCACTCTGCCAGCCGGTGTGATCTATGTTTTGTCTCATCTAAGTCCTGGTTCAAGTTTCATAGTATGTCTTCTGATTCTATCTCTGATGTTGATTAGTAAATTTATGCAGTGTCACTGTAGTCACTGGTCTCATTACCTTGTCTGCCTTCCGTTTGTTCGTCTTGTCTAACCTCTCTCCTAGTCTTCATGTCGGCTTTATATACTATCTCCTTTTCTCTCTTTAACACGTCGTTTGCGATTGTATTTAAGAACCCCCACCTATCCACGTCACTCAATATATGATAAATTGCGCTGGCCTGTAATGGAAGTTGAATTGTTTCCCTCTTTTTTTTACCATTAGTTGATATTCTAGCACGTCGTGTTTGAGGGTAGCCTCCCCTCCGCATTTGCATAGCCTGCCTTCTATAAAGCGTTTTAGGTATAGAACAGCCCTGTATGGCCCATGGCCAGTGATAAAGTGAACTAACCCAGGGGCAAGAACCGGGTTTGAGCCCTTGTCCCAAAAGGTTTGTCCACAGACCGATCCCTGGGGACAGCCTTTCATATTCCTGGACATCTCAGGGTTGCATATCTGTCCCTACACCAGTCCATTAAGACTCTGTAGAGACTATCCGGACATACAAGTTCCCTTAACCATTTGAATAGTGTTGGCAATCACAAATTATCGAATGCTCCATATATGTCCATGAATATCCCAATCCCATATTTCCTACTTTCCCTATTAACAAGGTTCATGGACTCACAGATATCGTCCACCGTTGATCTGCCTCTCCTAAAGCCGTACTGCTGCTGGTGCATCCAGCAATCTCACGATGCATCCTCAATCTGTTACACAAGATCTTTTATTGAAATCTTCTACATACATTATTTTAATAAAATGATTGGGCTGTACGACCTAAGGAGATGCGGATCCTTGTCCTCACCCTTGCTAGGAATGACTACTTCATTTTGTTTCCATACATTAGGCACTTAGCCCTGGTCCATGCATTCATTCATTAGACTAGTTAGGAAGGGCGCTACCTGTTCGCTGATTTTCTGAAGGACCCCAACTCTGATTCCAGCAGGTCCAGGTGCCTTATTACTCTTCAATTCGACCATCATTATTGTTATCTCTTCTCGTGTTATTGGATATGTTGTCGTAGTTCCTCATCATGTCCATTCTTGCAGTTTCTTGTCCCTCGTCGTCTTCCACATTATCGTCTGGAAGCAGCGTTTAGATCAACAAACTTGCCGTTTCTTTCCAGCAAGAAGTAATGTCCCCATCCCGAGTCTTCAGCGTCGATATCACAGCTGAGGACCTTACCTTCCCGGTCACTATCTGAAATGGTAGGCCTTAAGCATTATTTCTCAGATTCTCCTGAACGTATCGCTACCAGCTTTCCCTGTTAGCCAGCCTCATGGCGGATTCATACTCTTCTTTCTTCCTTCTATAGATATCCAGTAACATGCCATGACTCCATGATGGACCATGACAGTTCTGGTATCTCCTCCTTGCTGCCCTTATTTCCTTCTGATTTTTCCTGAGTCTCTCATTCTAGGGTTCATTAGTTATCCTTATTTTTCCCATGAATGTCGGGATGGCCTCTCTCATCGCCCTTTGTACAGCTCTAGTAAACTCATTCGCTTTAATATTTACGTTTCCTCCTTTTTCTATCTCTGTTGGTAGCTCCAATTCTTTATTTAATCTTCTCTCCCAATCGGCTTTGTGGATGTTGAATTTAGGTATTATTCCCACTTCAGCCTGCAACCCTATATCTCCTTCAATCTCAAAAGTGATCAAGTTATCGTCACTAATTGTCAACCCGTTCAGTACTTTCCATTTTTTAACGATCCCAATCGCTTCCTGTTTTCATAGCACGACGTTTATATTTGAGCTTGCTCCCACTCTCTCCACATTGGTGGCTGGACTCCTTATCATATTCAGCACCTCTAGCTTTCTCGCCCCTATTATCTCGTCTAACTTATCCCCTCTCTCATATGCGTTACATCCACCTCTTCTTCCATCCGACCTTCTCAACACATCGCTAAACACAGGGGTGACTTCGAATTTGCATCTGCGAGGAATACCACCGGGACACCTCTATAGTAGGAGAAGACATCAAAAATTCAAATATAAGTCAATTACTTAAATTATTAATATTTAGTTATTTCTCTTTTCGAATGTTGCTTGGTATATGCTATATTATTTAAATGCTTGAAATATTTTTAGAATAATGTTCTAAGGCATGTAAATGATTACAACATCTGCCTTATTATATCACATCATTGACTTTGCAGGTAAATTGTTCTAGATCGATTTTGTCCTCACTTTATATTAATACACGTTATTTTTAATTTCCCCTTAGTTTCCTCTCTCCATCACTTGGAATACTCATCTTTCATCTTTCAACACTGGTAAATATGCAAATTCTTTATCTGTAACTTTAGACATTAAACGTTTAAACCTCCACTGATTTCTTAGGTTATATCATATTGGCTGGCAGGGCGTGGTTGAATCATATTTGTATTTGGAATTGTTCTTTTTTCCATTAGTCCTTAAGATGATGCAGTTATGCATCGAAACATGTTGAAGCAAAACTAAACACGTTGCAAGGAATTCAGCTTTCAAGGAACAAATGATTACAAGCTAAGGAATAATTCAATTTTACAACAACTCTTTAATTTTGTTCAAATTCTTTAATTATGGATATTTTTTGTTATATTCCCATTTAACTTGGAACAATTATAATTTCATGATAAAACTATATTTTTAAATCATTAGCTAAAAAGCAATAACCAAAAGTCTCAATTTTAATAAGTTTTTAACATGTTTATAACTTTTAGATGCTGGTTAGAGCTTACATTTTTTTGTGACTATATGCATATCTATGATAATGACTTGTAATTGTATTACTAAACATTTCATGAACTTATATATTGATGCCTTTATGGTTCTCACATTACCTTATATATCTCCATGTTTATTTATACTAGATTGACATAGTTATTAACTTTACTTAAAATTGAATTCTTTTATTAATTATATATCTCGTTCCTTATTAACTATTAATATGTTTTTCAAAAACATATTATTTGTTGTTAAAGTTTTGACTTTCAAAAGTGAAAGCAACTCAATATAATAGTCTTGCAGATAATATGGTTTGGTGATTGGATATATATGAGTAGATTTAGTAAAATTATCTGGCTTTTATCTACAATCCTATGGTAGGTGGACTCTACTTTCTAGCTATAGTACGTTAGACCTTGACTTGACTAAAATCATTAATATTGTTTAAGATTATTTTTACGAGAAAATAACGTTTAATTTCCTTAAATACATTTACTTTAATTCGATCATCTATATTAATAAAAACAAGAGTTTTTGACTGTCTCTCAGTCTGTTGTGAGCATTTAGCGATACATACCACACGCTGAGGGTTCAAATTTAAAAAAAATTATAGCCATTATGCATAGCATGTACACCTAGAAGGTAGAATTTTAAAATTATCAGATTTTTTTTATTAAATGTATTAAAATTGGGTTGGAAGAAACAAAATGATTTTTTTCTCTTTGTTTGAAACAAAGAAAAGCCGAGCGTTACCATGGAAATAATTCATGGTGGTCCCCCCCCCCCNCCCCGTTCCCCCACAATAATGCCAAGTAATTCTGCTAGTATTATAATATATTACCAATCAATAGCATTGATAATAGGTTGTGCAGAAATAAAAGTAGTAATGTAATATTAAATACTAATTATTTTGTATCTAACGCGTTTTAATATTGTTTGTTTGGTATATCAGCTTATTTACACTAAATAGCCAGGGACGAGGAAGGGGAGTATTAAAGTTAAAGGAAATGTACCACAAAATTAGCATAGAGGTACAGTGGCCATCATTTAGGAAAACATTACCCACTATACATCTTACCAAGATTTGAACCCTAATATCTCCATCAAAGGAAGTACAGCCCAAAGCTATAATAACGAGTTATATAATTTTACTCATAATGCGTGTGATATACTTAATATTATTTGATAACAATTTGAATGTTACACACTTGATAAGGGGCAACTTATGATAATAAAATAAATTGTAAGATGGCATTATGATGACCCCGCGGTATTTCTTTTCTATAAAATAAATTTTAATATTCGTGGTATCTTTTTTTTTCTGACAATGATGCATGGCGTGATACCGAGGGTATTAGAGGGTAATAAAATCTCTTTTGAAGAGTGAAAGGAAGTATCTTTCGAAAACTCTTTTTATTTTTTGCCCCCCCTCCCCCTTTACCTTCATGCACACACACACACACACACACACACACCC
>CABEEJ010001568.1:136110-149823 GCA_901482245.1 Timema douglasi
TTTTGTCTTTTCCCTTTTTCTATCATCTTCTTTTTTAAACTTTCTCTTGCTAGAAGACAATCTCTTTCTACTTCTTGTTAGCCAGAAAATTCCAAGATTTAAACCAAGAAAATCAAGAAAACTATGTCGGCACATTTTTCTTAGAAGGAAAAAAAAAATAAAAAAAATACAGCATCGCGAGCTAATCTTTACCGTCTTCAAAATAATTTAAGAGAAGGGTGTACTTTGTATAGGTACCTGTAGAACAATAAAGGGGGAAGAACATCAGTTTGACCAAGTTAATGCGTCAACTGCGCGTAAAACTAATTAATATTCCGGGAAAACTTAATAACATGGAACTTTTTGAATGGCCTTCCTACGTAATATCAAACCTTAAAATGTACAGCCTATAGTAATCTTGGTAAAATTTGAGTTTTTAAATAAAACTTATGTTCGGGAGATTTTGAGTTCCATATTAGAGCATGGCGTAGAACTGGTAGAACGTTCTATAGACACAACCTGATGAGGTTATACGAATATAGAATATTTTTGATTTACTGTAATAGGTTAACTTACAGTGAATAAACGTGCAAAATACATAATATCGATCAATTATAAAAGTGGTCCATACTGTGTGAGTTGGAGATTTTAAAAATAAATAATAGGTTTACATTATTATATGCACATTTTTGGACAATCATTAAGTGATACATTTTGGAAGAATTTAACTTACGTATGAACCAGACTAAAATAACTGCATCATTGGATAGACAAACTATGCATAAAGCTCCCTTAGTATTGTTTTCGGCTGATGATATTGGAGTTCATATCCCAATTGGCTGTACTGAAATAAATTTTGCTTATAATAGTCACCTTTCTCCCTCAACGCAAATATGGGCACGCCACTCTCTAATTTCCTCTAATAATCCCTATTTCATTAGTGAGTGGATGAGTAGTTGAACGTTATGCAAAACCAAATGTATTAGATTATATGAGGTTAAACATGAAATTGATCAAATAAAAAGAAACACCATTTATATATAAAATATACAATAAAGTTTCAATAAAAAAGGATAGTTTAAAATTGAGTAAAATAATAACGTACAGTTTACTAAAAAGTTATCCTACAAATTATAAAAAAAACTATAGCTATTTTTTACTACAAAATATTTTTGAACTGGTCTATTTAAAACATAATAATATGAAACTACCTTTTTAAAAATAGCATTTAAATATTAAGGAAACGATTTAAAGAAAAAATATAAATAACAATCAATTATTATTTTAAATATGTATTATATTTTATATTAAATTAGATAGAAAAACCTATTTATATCAATACCTGAATGGAGATGACACGATACCTTTAGAATGAACCTTAACACGATAGTCTCTATAGAGGTTGATTGAATATAATACCTTAATATAGGGATAGGTGGAGTACTTTTGTAAGCGTAGAAATGAACTTTGAATTTTACGAAACCAAACAGTAGTTAAGTACAATATAATTCTAACGATTTCTTATCTCGTGCCTTCAAGTTTTCATCCCATAATAAAAAAATATATTAAGCATCATAATATTATCTAAACATGGCTATTGAAATCACATAATAAATAGGAATATAAGATCATGCAAAATATTAATTACAAATCATCAGTTTGTTTTAATTTGAATTAAATTCATACCTTGAGATAAACGTGTTTATGATACACATGCATTTAAAATAAAACAAACCGTGTAGGTTACTATTTTCAATATACTAATTATAGTATAGTCGTAGTAAGAGACTAATTAATCTACATAGTTAATAGTTTAAAAAAAATTATGAATATTCCTAATATTTGTATGAATAAAGTGGAACATTATTTATACAAGTAGCACTATTATATTTTTATTCATATTTCAACCGGTTTTAAAAATATGAGCCATTCATATATTAAAAAAGAATTACTGTACCTATATGATCTTAAAATAATTTATTACATTTCTGATTTTAAAATTATATTATTATACATGCACTTAGTTCCATTAAAACATAGAATGACGATAATTCAATATTAGTCTGCATCGTTTAGCAGTTTGACTAAATAAAAAGATTAAAGAGTTTTAAAACAATAATAAAAGTATAAATTATATAAAAACAGATTATATCACAGTGTATCCTTTATTGCCAATTTGATAGTCCACTGATAAACGAACTACATTTTTTAGGTGATAAAAAATTAGTTTAGAAGATTCCTTTTGTTTAAAAACAACCCATAAAATAGTAGACTTTCTGTAAAGCAAAAAACATCAATATTCTGAAAGACATCTTCTTAACCCAACGAGAATAACCTTTACGTTCATACGAAGTGCCCTATTCATCGAACATTTAATGTGTGCAAAGTCTCCTTTTACGAGCTTCCATCATGGCCTATGGTTGTCTAGGGAGAAGTGAAAGCTGTAAGATAAAGGAAAGCAGTTTTACTTTTGCTTTAAGTTTATGTTTACAGTCTTCGAGGTAAAATGTTACGATACAATGGATAGAAGAGAATGTATCACTCAGTTTCTTATTGTTTTTAAAAATAATAACATCTTAAATCTATTTATAACTTTTGTTATAACAATCTTAGAATCGTGATTGAATAATTTCTACCTCATATAAATTATATTTTTATTAAAATTATTAACAACATTATTTAGGACACAAGAACTTATAGGGTAACTTATAGAAATTGTACCAGTTATTACGTATAGAGGGGTTCGGATTGTAAGAAAAATCACATGAGACAAATCGCAAATAATCCTAGTTACCGGCAACAAATTAACTTTTGTGTGAACCATGTGCCTTGAACTATGTCACCATCCATCTTGGTTAAAGCCTTATAAAACTAATCAGTTATTTTATCACCATGTTTATATATCCCTAAGACATATGCGTATATAATACACTAATTATGAAGTTTTTTAGAAGTTAGAATTTAGAATAAATGTACCCTCATTCGTGTGGAAGAAGAAAAGGGAAATATCCGCTTAGTAGCAGGCTGACATCTACCAAGCTGGTAAGCCAGAATAAATAGACTTACATTAAGGGAGATCGTGCATAGGATTCTTTTTGATTGACTGATATGACAATAACTGAATCTAGCGGAAAATTTAATAGCTTGGTACTAATATAGTAGACAAATACCACTCCCCCATTCACCCTTAATATTTATTTCACATTTTTAACTTGTAAGGGCTCTGGACACCACCACGTAAACAATCATGTTGTGTTGCAGTAGTTATTTTCTTAGAAGGACAAGGAAGCTCATCTGGTCAACTCATTCCCCCATTAAGTGATTCCAAATTTTAACTTCAGAACAGTAGTTTGGATGTACACCTTCAAACATGACCGGAAATCTTTTACAGATATTTTTATTAATATTGCTAAAAACCCTCCACCTAGTCGTATTCGCAAGAGGTATAAATTTTCTAAATATGGTCGCTAGGTGGAAAAAGAAGCTAACTGGAAAGTAACTATTTTTAGTAAATATATATTTATATGGAATATAAACATTATCATTTTTATTGATAGCGTATTTTATTAATATATATGTTTGTTTTATAGAAGTCATTGAGCCAATCAGCAACGTTACGACTATGGAGTTTGATCCAGTCGTGTCACCACAGCCTAGTACACAGGGCTGTTATTACCACCGGGAAAATGCCCCAGAGCTTAGGGGCACACCGAGCGAGGAGGATTTTTAAAATTTCAAACTAAAGCAGACCAAATCTTTAATCAAACGCATATCGTCTCAATACATTTAACTCTCGTTGTTTTTCAAAGTGTATTGTAATAATATTGTATTTTGTATGTGGTTGCATTCACCCATTATAATTGTAAAAAATAATTCTCAATTTAACTTTAAATATATCTATGTATATATATGTATATATATATCTATATATATTATATAATCACCCCTCTCCCCCCAATGGTCGGACGATAGACGGAAAAATTGTAATTTATAATTCAACACATCTGAGTGGATCCGGAGTCCAGGATGACCATAATACGTCACTTCTTTTGAGAGTTAAATTTGAGTTCTTTCTAGATATTCCGTACTCCCTCCTCCGGGTAAAAGCTCCTTCCCTTCCCCCAAAAATTGCTTCTTGGATCCACCCCTACCTTTCACTCGACCAAAATAAACACTGTTAAATACAGAAATTGATAAAAACGTTAATCATAGATGCTTTACAATGAAAAGTCGTAAGACTTAATATCCACCAATAGGAATTAAAACGAGTTAACCACTGAAGAAAATAGTAAATATAACAGACTTTGCCAGTAGAATCATTGTAATAATATTTTTGTTTTTTGTTTTTGTAAATTCGTGGATCATTTTTTAACTGTATGTATTATTATTATTATTACCAATAACATTATTAGTATTAGTTAACATTATGGAAAAACGTGCTATTATTTCATGGGTATTGAGTATTAAATGTAATGCAGCCACTCACAACTACCTAAAAACATAAGCAACCCACACGTTTTTTGAAAATAACTTTAATTTATCTTGAATTATAATCAACATTTATTTGGGGATCTCTTGTTTTTGATACATTTGGTGAGAATCATAACCAGCCTGTATTAACATTTTGGAAATAACATTAAATTATTTTTGCGTCTAAATTTCACCTAGCACACATTCTATGAAACTATAATTGCTTTCTATTTAAAAAAATTAAGTGCCACACAAAAATAATATATAAAAGGTAAGGAGCAGTCATACTTAACCGTAGACTCTGACTACAATTTATAACCATATATAAATTTATCAAACATATATAACTTCAGATTTAAAAAAATTATAAACGATTAAATTATTGTTTTTATTGGTTAATTTTAAAATTTGATATATTCTATTATGCCAAGAAAATAAAATGTTCTCCTATATTATTTAACTACGTATTTATTTTTTCTTATATAAGCAAGCAAACGTAACTACGCACTTGCAAAATATGGACAATGTTCAGTTACGACTTACGATTGTGTTTGCGTGTGTTATTGTAGACAGACATAATTAATTAGTTGCGTAATTGTGAGTCCGATAAGCAGGTGCGTTGGGTTGTAGACCTGTTACAGGTAAAAGGCCGGGAAATTGAACAATCTAAAATTATGTCAATTTATGAATATTAATTAGTATACAATAAAATAGAAAATTTAAATACAATATATGCCTGAAGATACAGATTTGAGAGGTAAAATTTTCCGTTTTGGCTTTAGGTTGCCCAACACTTGTAAAATATCATTTTTTTGTTATAAATGTTAAGTTTTTTAATTACATGTTATATTTTAAATTTTAAATAACGTTAACTTAAGTTATCTTACACGGTTTCATAACTTTTAACCATTTATTTTAACCCAATATGAAACAAAATTTTAAATATAATTAACAGTACTTATTCTCCGTTTTGGAATGTTATCTATGATGTGTAATGTAGTGCGTATATTAATGCCATTTAATACAGGCATCGTAATATAATCGTATAATAGCTATGAAAATGAGATAGGGATGAGAAAGTTAAATCTATAGGAAGTGTACCATCAATAGCGTGGAAGGATAGTCGAAAACCATTTAGGATAATCCACCCTCAACAAACCCGACTGGGATTCGAGCCTAGATATTCCTATCCTCACAAGTTTTGTATATTTTATTTAATTATTCTACTACTTTACTTTTAGCTAACACTATTGCAAAAACTTCATCATAGTCAACTTATTTAATATTAATATGAATAAATATAAAATGAATTATATTTAATGCGTGTAACCCGAATGGGTAGTAGAACTAAATATTCAAAAAATCTATGTTAAAAATGGTCAGTGGCTGCCCAAATGGTTTCGTTAAGAATTGAAAGATAAAATAAAAACTGGTTGTTAATAATAAATTTAAAAAAAGCTTTCCATATAGTTTTAGCACGTACTTTTACTAAAATAAGTGAATGAATAAATTATAATATTAACACTAGTACAATTTCTAACGTTCCCTTTCACGGTCAAGTAAAATTTATAGCTCAATAAAGGGAATTATAGTATTCCCACGCATAAATACTCAAACATAAACAACAAAAAAAGGTTTGATCTATGTGTGACTCTAATGTCATACGACATGGTCTTGTCAGAAAGAGGCGAACAAATTGAAAATGTAACAAGCCCTTTCTCTCTCCGAGAGAAATGTCTTCTCATTTGTCGAGACAGGTCGCAAGTATTTCGTAACCTTCTCTTCTCGGGATCGCCTAACACTTGTAATGAGAGATTTGCGTGAGACCTTTATTCAATACTAACAACTACCAAGTATTTTTCTTATTTTCTTTATTTGGATGGTATTTCTAAAATAATTCCCCGCAAACCCCCGATTCCCTCTCTAACTTTTCTGAAAACCTACAAGGTTAAAAAAAATCCAACCTTTTTTTTACATCTCTATGAATCACGTGACATTTCACAGTAGGTGGAGAAATGACCTTTCTTGTTCACCTGAACTTTATTTCGAAGGAAAAAGTTGGGAATTGAAACAGTGTATGCCATACAGTAATGAGGTGCTTTTCCACGGGTTCCTAAGCTTTAGAGATTTGAAAAAAAAGAAGCAAAGACTAAGAAAGTAAATAATATAATAAACAACATAATATACACATAAAGTTGAACAGTGATGAAAGAAAGGCAAATTTTTAGGTCGTTTATATTTTTTATTTTATCGTGAACTCCACTCGAGAGAAAATGAATTTTGATCAAGACTATCAAATTCGAGATGTTGATGTATATTGACATTACATGACACACTGAACCTCCCCAAAAAAAGTGTTGGTGATGTTGCTTGCCTGTGTGTCTGTATTTAAGCCAAGAGTCGAAAACATTTTACTGATTAATCTAAAATTTGGGATTTAACGTTTTCATAAGTTTATCCATAAGAAACTCATTTAATTTAAACTAGTTTAAAAATAACCCCTCTAAACATAAATTGAACTAATAACTTTGGCTTAGGTAGGCAATGATATATCACAGAAATATCAAGGATTTTTCCTGTGCTCGGCCTCATATCTAACTCATAGTTTAAGGCAAGCAAAGTAGTTTACTTAAGGGGTAAAAGAGAACAAACCAATTACTCAAAATCTGATTTAACCATTTTGATTAAAATTTGTGTCTTGGCACTGTTTAATAATACAAACAAAATAAAATGATGTATCATATTATTTTTACCATGCATATGAATTTAAATGTACTTTACATATGCTGATGTCTCCCATTTGCATCACAACTATTTTAGATTTGAAAAACACTTTCATTGAAAAGTTGTAATGTATTATTATTTAAAATATAAAACTTTTAGTTTAAAAATATTTTTATAAATAAATAAATTTTAGTCCTTACGCAAGTTTGTATTTAAAATGTTCGTGTTGGAAATGAGATATGATCTTTGGTGAAAAGTTATTATATTGTTTATTTATTTATGTACCAATGTATAGTATCTTATTAAAATGCTTTTTGGTGTATTGTGGTTGTCTTTTTTATCAATAGGTTTCTGCGAAAACTTAGCCTATAAATGATAGTTTCACATATATTACTTATTTAAAGTTCATATATTCATTTTTATCATGTAGGGAAGTGAGAAATTATTTTGGTGCAGTGATTCATTTATTTAAAAAATGAAACATTTGACTTTGATATAATTATCATTAAAATTGTTTAACTGTATTTAGTTTTAAAGTAAAAAATCGAACTAAATTATTATTATTTATAATTATTAGTATAATAAATGTTTAATTTGAAAATATATATTATGAGTAGCTACTATATTAGTTAATAAGGTAAAATGGTTATTTAATGATTCTAAATCAATTTTATAAAATTATCCTTATTGAGTATTCTTAGGTTCAAGGATTGTTTTAATGTCATGTTTTATATAAACTCTTTCTTTTAATATTAAGTTATTTATCCCTTTATGAGGTTATCAACTGTGTACAATAGCGGTGTCTCTAAGACGTAAATATAAATTTAGAAAGTAATAAGAATTATCAAATAAAGATATAGATAGATGCATTAAGGATCACGTTATGTAAGTATATATGATCAAACTATAAAAAATCTCCAGTCACACTAAGGTCATAATTCGTATCTCGAACTGGTAGTTTAGGCGTGCTTTTTATTTATGATGTTGTGCTCCTTCACTAAGAAAAACATTCCGCTATCAAAAGTCTAGTTACTTTAAGACACCTCAAGGAAGGTATGATAAGTATTCTAAGTGCTATATAAATAGCCTATTACCTTTACAATTATTATATCTCCAATTTTACTCCTTCTACAATGAAAGTTACTAAGATTGACATGCAAGTTTCCATTATGGTGTAGCTTCGACGATTGAGCCATAGTGTAGACCATTATGTAAAGTCTTCTACTTAACAGGTTTAGCAAAGTGTATGGTTATTTTCTATTTAAATGATTTTAAAATTGGAGTATATAACGTAGTAGGAAAGGCGTTAAGGAAATGTTAAAATTAATGAGTGCGGATAAGACCTCTAGTTTTTTTTTACATATATAATGTAATATGAAATTATTTAAACAAACAAAATAAATTACAATTTTTTATTTGGTAGATTATAACTTAAAATTGAAGTCCAAAATAAAGATCAAGAACATAAAATATATATGTCCTATTACACACACTTGTGCCTTTCAAATTAAGTCCCGATACATATATCATTTAAGAAACATAGATAGGGACACATTATTTAATTGACTTATTCTCTTTGAAAAAATAGACCACTGGGAATACGTAAACGCCGATGGGAAAATAATATTATGATGGACATTGTGTAATTAGGTGGCCTGGATAGAACTATATCACAATAAGTATATGGTGTAATGAAGTGGACTGGGTAGAATTAGCTCAATATAGGGACAGGTGGACTTCTTTGGTAAGTGTGGCATTGAACCTACCAGTTATTACTGCCATAGAGTAAGTAAGCAAGTAATTCCCTATTAAGTGGTGTAAAATAATTAAAATAACTTGAGAAAATTATATTTATCTATCACACCGTCATACAAACCACTTGGGTTATATGATTATGTATTAGTTATGCTAATTTTTTTAGGGATGAGGAAAGTTATATTTAGCGGAAGTTTACCCGCGTTTGCGTAGAGGGAGAGTGGAAGAAAATTTTGGAATAGCCCCTTTCAGTACACCCAAATGGTTTTTTTAAACTTTGATCTCCCCGTCACCGGCAGTCTAGTCTACTGCAAGAATAGTGCCTTAGATCACGTTGCCACTGAAACTGGTTTAAAAGATATTATTTTTTAATTTCCAAATGTAATGGTACTTTCCACTACGGTAACTAACGTTTAAAACATCTTTATTAATACAGTGGAGCTTTATTCAATTTTAGATTGCTATTTTAAGAGTCTAATGTTTATGTAGCTAGAGTTTAAAAAATTAATAAAAGGTAAAATAGATCATTGCCAACGATATATCAAGCAAAATGTTGCAGTTAATGTATTCATGTAAATGTTGGAGAAAAGTTTTAAGTGTTAACTTTCTCAAAAAATTAAGTCAAACACACTAACATCGAAACATTTTAAGCTAAATAATAACTGTTTGAGTATCTTTTGAAATTAAACAACAGCCATTGCTTTTTATAAAAAACTACATCACTATGAGGATATCTCCCTTGAATTAGCCAGCACCCTTAGTCATCTTTATAAAAAGCACATTATTTGAGCAATTGAATGAACAATTTTAGAAGCTCCCCTCACTTTTTGTGGCTTTTATCCATCTCTTCGGGCGAATCCTGGCTTGGTGTTTTAAAAATTCACCGTTTTCATCCACGTATTTAATAATTCATGCATAAAAGGCAAACATACTGGAACTATACCCAAAATCATAAATAAATGGTCGTCAGCCCAGAGCTTGCATGTAATATACATAGTAGATGAATAGAACAAGAGCGGCTTACCAATGACGGTTAGGTTGATTTTGAGGTTTCGGGTCGGGGAGTTACGAAAGTCCACCCGGCACCTGTACAGCCCCTCGTCGTTGAGTTTGACGTCGTCCACGAGTAACTGCGCAGGCGTGGAAGCCGTGCGGAAGTAGGCGCGCTGGTCAAAAGCGTGAGGAGAGGACCAGAGCTTTGCCTGACCGAATTGGCGGCCACGAACGTCGAAACTGGAAACAGCCATTTAATATTTTATTAGGAGACTAGGAGACACATATACACACGGAGTATTTAATAAATGTTGGAAGAATATTAAATTTTGAGAAAAAGGAAAATGCACATTATGTGTAGTTTATTATGCCATATATTACAAATATTTCTTACCATATATTATAAATTGTATTACATGCATGGTTCATTTATTTTATATACATTCACTGAATGAATCATTAGCATATTTCCCCAACAGATCGACCTCGAATCTTTAAATTATGCAGGAAGATTTCTTTCAAGTCTTAGTTATCCGATGAGAAGAGGGGTTTCGAAATTTCACCCTTAAGGTGGTGAAACGAGAGTTGAAACATTGTAAAGGTACAAGCGGATCTTCCATATCTCTGGTGCTAGAAAGATTAAACTTGACACGATGGTTCTTTTTTGGGTAAATGGCCAGACTTTTTTTTTATTCAACTTCATTGGGGCAGGGTGTGAAAATGGTGGTCTTACAATTGTTTTCAATAGAGCCGGAAAGGTGCAACTTAGCAGGGAATTTCTTAATAGGTAGTGGGTTAAAGATTTTTTTAAGTAGTTTTGAAATTCAATTCCTAAGGTGGTGAAGCTAGGAGGTTTTTTCTAGGCCTTATAAACCACTTGAGACGGAAATTTGAAACTTGACAGGGTCAGAAACTTTTTTAGGATCTTTTGACATTCAACCACTAAGGGAGTGAAGCGTTTAGGGTGATGGGGGTTACCATATATTCCAACAACCTATGGTTGAAAGATAGAATTTGGTAAGCTGGTTCTGGTTTACTTTTTTATCTTACCATCAATTTTTTTTTATAATTTTTGAAATTCATCCCTTAGGATAGTAAATTTTGGAGTTGTTTTTTAAACCATCTTACAAACAACTTGTGCGTTTGAAAATAAAACTTTGATGGGTTGTTTCTTAGACAATCTTTAAGAAACTTATGCATTTGAAAATAACGCTTGGTTGGGAGGTTTTCTTTATGTAGTGGGCTGGAGTTTTTTGGGGGAATTTATCTCTATTAAACTATTAAGCGGGTGATATAGAAAGAATGGGGCTGTATGAGTGCTATAGTCAATGTGTCTATATCCAGTTTCCTGGAGGCTCTTGTACCTCCATTATTCTATACCCATGACAGCTCATGACAATATTAAATAATTACTTTTAAACGTTATGCAAACTGATAATTTTAATAGCTCAAAGAATCAAAGTGATATACGTGACATGTCTGATGAACTGGCATTTTAATTCCTAATTTATTCCTTTGGTATCAGCTGATAAATCATATTAATTAATAAACAAGGGGATCACTACCACTCAATCGTAATGAACGTTGGATAAATTAATTAGAGGTGTGTCCTTTAAATAAGAATTACGACATATCTACACGTGCTTGTAAAAAGGTCCTACTATTAAATGAGCTAACTTAACACAGTATAGTTGTTTGGAATACATTATTTAATTACTGATACTCTAGTAATACTTCTGTAAAGCTTATATCACACAAAGCAGTAAGGTTGAAAAAATAATAAAAATACTTCAAGGATATTACAATATATATGATAACATATAATTTATATATTCTTTGATGATAATTAAAAAATAAATAAATGTTATAAATGTACAAATAATAAATATTTTAAATACTATTTCAAAATATGTTATATGTTTAGAATATCATTATTTCTCTTCTAATAATGAGATTTCCTTTTAATTCGAATTAAAAATATTTTTTAAATAAAAAATATTTATTATGTTGATTTTTATAAGTTTTTATAATAGCCTGTATAATTTATAATAATTTTTAAAAATACTTACAGAAGAAGCCCATTGTTCCATCCCATTCAGTACTAAACCTACAATCTAAGATAATTAAAATATATTAGTTATCTACAAATTTTGTTTGTGGTTAGTAGAATGGATAGCTAGTGGTCATGAATAGCGTACTAGTAGAGTCCAGAAAAGTATTGCTTGCCATCTAAACAACCCACGAGTGAGTTATTATGACATAAGTTTTGAGCGTTTTTCCAAAAATGAGAACACTGACCGCGAATCAAAATGTAAATCTTTAATCAAAATAAACAAATATTAAAATAGTGCCCTCCCTCTCCTCCAAAAAATATTATTTGTTAACAAGAAACAAAATACTCATTTTAAATCACTAAACTGCCTTGATGAGCTAAATCTAATATATTTTAAAATTTACCCTCTATAACTATTTAATTAAAATGGGTAGAGTAGTTTATTTCTATTTAATAATAACTTTAGTTTAAAACTAAAAATTATAAAAATAATATACTTATTATTTTGTTAAAATGAATTAACAACTACAATTAGAGTTGTATAATAACATTATATTTTCAACGTACTATTTCGATTATCGTATTTAAGTATTTAACGAGACTATGTTAATGGCTTTTGCAAAGAAAATAACGAAATAACTTAAAACTAAAAGATCTCGGCTGGTAATACAGGTTCACCTCTATCTACCCTCGTCACCTTCTTATAATATTGTTATTGAACATATTTTGCACTTGTACCACGGTAACCGGCTTTCAAAAATTAATATTAAAAATACTTGTTAACAAACTACTAACTTTAACTATTGATAAAATAGTAAACTTACTAATCTGTTTCACATTACATGAGACAAGATCTTCACGTTTGACCGGGAGCTCTTGCATCTCACCCTATTCCTTATCACACCACCCCGATCTAGTTATGAAAGTCAATTATTATAATATGTGCCCCTCCAAGTTATCTATCCCATGTGTTGTGGCGACATTCCTGTCTTACAAGCTGCTGTCAAGTCCCTTTTATAGAAGGTCAGGAGTTCTAGGCACCATAGCAACAAGGAATAAGAGGTTAGAATGGAGGGTGGAAGGGTGGAGAGGAAGGGTGGATAGGACGGGTGGAGAGTGGGGGGGAGGAGCAGGACGAGAGATGAAGTTGAGTCGAGTTTAATTAGCAACCCAAGTGGTGCTGTCCGGCTCGATGGCTAATCTAATAAGGAGGTTGAAGGAAAGTGCCTCGGGGGGTGAATGGATCGGGGAAGGGGTTACGTGTAAGGGAGAGGGGTAAAGGATTTTAGGAGACATTCAACATTTCATTGGTGGGAATTAAGATGACAGGACTTAGACTTGAATGGAGGAAAGGGAAAAGCCTAGAAAGGAGATGGAGGGGGCTGAATGGGTGGGAGATGAAGGGGTAAGATAAAAGCAATGACCTGATAACATAGCTTGGAGCAACAGTTGCCTAAGATACGGGGGTGTTAAGGGTTACTCATCCAAAATGAGTGGTTTTTATTTGATCAGAATATTAAATCAACATATTTATTTATACTTTACATAAAGCCATTTCAGGAATTTTAATATTTCTAGTAAATAGTTTACTTTTAATAAATTAAACTTTCTGTATTTATGCTTTTAACAATGCTTTGGGTTATGTCCAAACTACTCATTTTATCATACTAATATTATAAAGAGGAAAGGTTTGATTTTTTGTTTGTTTGTTTGTTTGTAATGAATAGGCTCCGAAACTA